>CM066574.1:8295000-8457500 GCA_033816785.1 Picus viridis | reverse complement strand
TATAAACATTTATTAAATCCCCTCTCAGTCTTCTTTTCTCCAGACTAAAAAACCTCATGTCTAACAGATGTTTTCTAGCTGTGTCTTGTCTGATACAATCCTATCAAAAATCAAACATGACCAGGAAAATGTCTTGTTTTTTCCCCCACCCCCTCTCCTTTTTTGTTTTAATTCATACTGTGTATCGGATCAATGCGTGGCAAAGTGAACTGATGAGGGTATACAGAACAATGCCCTGCTCCAAGGTTATTTACTGCTATTAAACTCAGTTCACAGAGGTGGATCACACTTTGCAGGCAAGTACAAAATGTTCACTCCTGTCCTAAGAAGCCTACAGTTTCACTTCTGCTAATTATTATTACTCGAGCACATGGCTCTGCATTTCATCCATGTAAAGATTCATTAAGAATTAATTTTCAGAATGGTATAGCCCGAGAGAAACAGACAGATAGGTCAAGACAGCTTTAGGTGTGAAACATCTATCATAAAAAAGAGGTTTAGAATTACTTCTCCCTCTCTGTATTTGTCCCTTCTGTGGGAGCTTCCTCAGAGCAAGTCTTGCCAAAGGCAGCAGAAATAATTTTTTTTTTTTTTCCTGGGGAAGAGGCTGAAAGGAAGGATTCGTGTTGCTGTTCATACTTGTGCCTTAGCTGGAATAAAGTGCTCATACAAACGGTGTGCGCTGCTAGATAGCAGAATTTATGGTACTCCACCTGTATGGGATATTCAATAGAGGGCACATTAAAAGGATTTAGAGCAGAGAAAGGAATTACTTCACTTGAAGTACCATGTCTGGGGGTTGTTGCCATAGCATCACAATTTTATTCTATTAAGGAATTTATACTGTCGTCAGTGTGCCATTTTTTTGGATGTCTTTATGTCTCTTGATTTGGGTTTGACCCTTGTCGGCGTTCACCTCGCTGTTGAAAGTAAACGCTTGATCTTGCACTCCTTGGAATAAGGGACAGCCTGGTTAACCCTGAGCCCCACTGGATCCTGAAATGCTCTGATGAAACCTCCCACCCCTTAATACTTTGTCTCAGGGATGGTCAAGGATTCTGAAGAAGGGGCACTGGTGACAACGCTCATAGTAATTATAATGGGACCAGGATGCCTTCCAAAAATGTTGAGCTGCAATCATGTCATGAATAAACGCAAAGTCCAGTGCTCAGTGCTTTAAAATGTCATGAAATCACAGAATGGTAGGGGTTGGAAGGCGCCTCTGGAGATCATTGAGTCCAACCTCCCTGCTAAAGCAGGCTCACCTAGAGCAGGTTGTGCAGGATCATGTCCAGGCAGTGTTTGAGTATCTCCAGAGGAGGAGACTCCACAACCTCTCAAGGAAGCCTGTTCCAGTGCTCCAGCACCCTCATGAGAAAGATGTTTTTCCTCATGTTCAGATGGAACCTCCTGGTTCCCAGTTTGTGCCTGCTGCCCCTTGTCTGAAAAGTGTCTGGCTCTATCCTCTTGAAACCCATCCTTTAGGTATTTGTAAGCATTAATTAGATTTCCTCTTACCCTTCTCCAAGCTAAACAGCTACAGTTCTTTCATCCTTTCCTCACAAGAGAAATGGTCCAGCTCCCTAACCATCTCTGTAGCTCTCCACTGGGCTCTCTCCAGTAGTTCCTCATTTCTCTTGAACTGGTGAGCCCAGAACTGGGCACAATAGTCCAGATGTGGACTCACTAGGGCAGAGCAGAGGGGGAGAAGAATCTCCCTGACCTGGTGGCCACACTCTTCTTAATGCGCCCCAACATTCCATTTGCCATCTTGGCCAAATGGGCATTTGGCTGGCTCATGGTTAACTTGTTTTCCACCAGGGTTCCCAGGTCCATCTCTGCAGAGCTGCTTTCTACATGTCAGCCTCTAACCTCTACTGGTGCATGGGATTTTTCCTCCATAGGTGCAGAACCTTACACTTGTGCTTGCTGAAATTCATTATGTTCCTCTCCATCCAGCTCTCTAACCTGTCCTGGTCTCACTGAAAGGCAGCACAGCCAGCTGGTGTTAGCCACTCCTCCCAGCTTTCATGTCACCTGTAGATTTGCTGATCACCGTGGTGAACTGGCCACAGTGGTTGAACAGTGTGGAGCAGGTGGGTAGCACCATTCTCCTGTCCAAACCTGGAAAAATTACACCTGGAATCTTAGCTTTTCTGCCTTTTTATCAAACTGAAGCAGGCAGTGTGGAGAGAATTCAGAGAGAGCAACACAAAATGATTTAAGGGCTGGAGGGAGAAAGCCTGGGCATGTAAGCAAGGCATGAAAACTAAATGTGTATAGTTTATGTAAGCAATCTTTAAAGAGAGGGCATGATGACATAAAGTATAAATATCAGGGAGGGAGGGAAATTATTTGAGATGGTAGAAGGATTACAGCTACAAAAGAAGATGTGAAAGTGAAAATAGGAAGATGTACATGACCTTATGAGGAAAATTTTCCAGCAAGTGAGAGCTACAGGACCATGGAGCAGTCCTCTAAATGAATTGGTTGAAGCTCCATCTCTGGAGGCATTTAAATCTGGGCTGTACAGAGCATTTAGAAAACACGAAAATGTACTGTAGGGAAAAATCCTGCACTGTCAGGGTATGGGCTAGATGACTTAATGCATCTTTTCAATTTCTAATTTCAATGATTCCATGGCTCATTAATTGCATATCATACAAATGCAGTAAAATTTGATGGGAACTAAAAGGAAAAAAAAAAAAAAAAAAAAGAGAGAGAGAGAGAGAAAAAGAAGAGCCCACACTGTGGGAAGGCTGCCAAGCTAAGTACAGACACATTCCTTAAAACATAGGAGACAAGTACATCTCTCCTTAGGGTTCTCATTACTATTCTTGAAGTTGTTCTATTCACATTTTCTTTAGGATAGTCATTCTGCATGTAGCCAAGGTGCTGCTTTCCTATGAGCACAGCTTGTGAATTGATGTTTGGTGCTCTTTTCTTAGCAGCATAAAAATGCACAGATTCCTACACTGGGACCTACTGGGGCAAAATGAAGCAATAGTCTCCTTTTGCAGAATCAATATTTTATAGGGCTCAATCTTTTTCTCTCTAAATGCACAGCAGAACTTTGATTTAAGTTGTCTGGGACCTAAACACCATACAGCTAGCAGTCCCTAAATCCAGACCCTGCTAAAATATTCAGTAGCATTTTCATAGAATCATAGAAAAGTTGAGGTGGAAGAGACCTTTGAGACCATCATCCTGGCTTGTATTCAGCACTGGTGAGGCCACACCTCAAGTATTGTGCTCAGTTCTGGTCCTGTCACTGTAGGAAGGATATTGAGATGCTGGAGTCGTGTTGAGGTGGAAGAGACCTTTGAGACCATCATCCTAGCTTGTATTCAGCACTGGTGAGAGGCCACACCTCAAGTATGTTCAGTTCTGGTCCTGTCGCTATAGGAAGGATATTGAGATGCAGGAGTGTGTCCAGAGAAGGCCAATGAGGCTCGTGAATTCCAGTATGTTAAGGGAGCCTACAAGAAAGCTGGGGAGAACTTTTTAGGGTGTCAAGTAGTGATAGGACTAGGGGGAATGGAACAAAAATAGAAATGGATAAATTTAGATCGGATGTTAGGAAGAAATTCTTCACCACGAGGGTGGTGAGACACTGCAACAGGTTGCCCAGGGAGGTGGTGGAAACCTCATCCCTGGAGGTTTTTAAGGCCAGGCTGGATGTGGCTCTGAGAAACCTGATGTAGTGTGAGGTATCCCTGCCCATGGCAGGGTGTTGGAACTAGATGATCCTTGAGGTCCCTCCCAACCCTGACAATTCTATGATTCTGTGAAGGGCCTGGAGCACATGCCCTACAAGGAGTGTCTGAGGGAGCTGGGATTGTTCAGTCTGGAGAAGAGGAGGGTGAGGGGAGACCTTATCACTCTCTACAACTACTTGAAGGGAGGTTGGAACAAGGAGTGGGGCAGCCTCTTCTCCTTGGTGGCAAGTGACAGGACAAGAGGAAATGGTTGCAAGCTGTGCCAGGGGAAGTTTAGACTGGCTATTAGGAAATAATTATTCACTAAAAGGGTTATAAATCATTGGAATGGACTGCCTAGGGCAGTGGTGGGTCACCATCCCTGGAGCAGTTCAAGTGGCGTGTGGACCTGGTGCTTAGGGACGTGGTTTAGTGTTGACCCTTCAGTACTGGGTTGAAGGTTGGACTGGATGGTCTTGAAGGTCTCTTCCAACCAGATACATTATGTGATTCTGTGGTCATCCTTTCCAACCACAATTTGTCAGTGAGAGGACATTTTGAGGAAGTTTGGGGTTATTTGTTGAAGGTCTTTGAGTAGGTGCTGGTTCTTGATCCTCCTTGTTGACTGTTCCATTAATGTCTCCCACCTTGAGTGAGAGTCTCATGTAACAGACTACTTCTTCAGCCTTTCATGCAGAAGTTACATGCCATATTTTTATATAGGGCTGCATAATGACCTCTTGCTTCACACCAGACACATCTGAGTAGCAGAGCACTGTTATCTTCCACCTAGTGATGACTAGCATGATGATAGAATAGAATAGAATAGAATAGAATAGAATAGAATAGAATAGAATAGAATAGAATAGAATAGAATAGAATAGAATAGACCAAACCAGGTTGGAAGAGACCTTCAAGATCATCACGTCAAACCCATCATCCAACACCATCTAATCAACTAAACCATGACACCAAGCACCCCAGGAAAGAAACCATAGCATTGCCCCTAAGCTGGGGATATTTTGCACATCTTGGCAAGTGGTAGACTTTGACACTGGCTGAAAAGTGGGGAAAAAAATACTTGAAAAGTCTCTTCCACCCTAGGGACTCCAGGAACACAAACCCATGGCCAAGTTCTTGCCTCATCTGAAAGTTCTGGTGATCAGAGTCTTCACTGGTTAACTCACACTAGGCAGCTGGTGGGCTGGGCTTTTTTAAAGCCTTCTTGTCTGGAAAAATATAGTAATGTTTAAAGAGCAGCACAGTTGGGTGCATCTGGCCAGTAACTCAGCTTTATGGTATCTTAGCAGAAAATTGAGTGAGTGAGGGAATCAGGGTGTATTAGCACATATACATAATATATCTCATTTCACTAGCCTCTCACTAAAAACAAACCACATCTTTTTCTCCCTCTCTAAATGTGCTGCTAGGTAAAGTCCTGTCCTCTCAATTTCTAACCTCAGACTGTTAACTGACTCAATCCTGAGCTGTCCCTGACCATATAAACTGCAAAAACATTGAGTAAACCAACCTGCTTTCATTTGAACTTGTTACAGATGACCATTTGTTTTTAAGAGCTGCACAAATTTCTTCAACAGATTAACAATGAGGCCCCTTTTTCTCCAAAGAGCTCTACAATAATTAGCTCACCCTGAGCTTCAATGAAAGACTTTCCCTGTGAGCACTGCATGACTTCCGTGATATTTTTGGCCTTGATCAGTTCACACAGTGGTTAATAACTTCTTACATTGGATGTGCCTGCAGAAATCACCAAAGAAATGTGGACATGTGTTCAGGAAAGTACTTCTCAATGCAAGACTGAGAAATAAAGGGGAAACGCATATCCCAGGCACATCTCTGCAACGTTCATACGGCAGGAGGCGATTCCCTTTTCTGGGAAAAAGGAATTCTTGCCAACTTTAGTGAATGTAAAAACTAGCCTGTAGGTCGAGATAAACTCTAAACCAGTGAGGTTGGTATGGCCACATAAGTGCACTGATGTAAAAAACAGAGAAAACTTAGCTTAGCCATCCCCCAGCTTGGGTCTTTGTTTTAAGGACAGTGACTTGGTTTCATTTAAAATGAAATAAAGGGCAGGAACAAAACAGGGTGGCCTTTGCAGAGTAAGGCAGGGTAGCAAGGTCTTACTTGAGTTAGAAGACACCTTTTCTTGTAGGGGAGCAGAAGGTGAGAGGAGAAGCTAGAGTTCTCTTGCCATCCTTCTGGCCCAGGATAGCAAAATGCCAGGGGCTTCTTATGACACAAACATGGACCTCAGCACTGAAGGTCTTCCGAGACTCTGTCTGGGGTGCTGTGGAAGGTCAGCACTGAACTTGTGTCTTCTGAGTAATATGTAGTGTGTTATTGGAAGGAACCTATTATAGACCACCCAACCAAGCTGAAGAGACAGACAATACATTCTATAAGCAACTGGGAGAAGTATCATGATTGCTTTCCTTTGTTCTCATGGGCGACTTCTGCTAGAAATACAGTATGTTAAAGAAGGAACACTCCTGGAAGTTCTTGGTGTGTGTGGAAGATCACTTCATGACACAGCTGGTGAGGGAGCCAACTAGGGAAGGTGCCTTGCTGGACCTGCTGTTTGTAAACAGAGGACTTGTGAGTGATGTTATGATAAGAGGCCATCTTGGGCACAGTGGCAGTGAAATGATAGAGTTTTCAGTTCTTGGAGAAGTAAAGAGAGAGGTCATCAGAAATGTCACCTTGGACTTCAGGAGGGCAGACTTTGTCTGGTTTAGGAGTCTGACAGAGTCCTTAGGAGGCAGTCCTGGAGGGCAGAGGAGTCCGTGAAGGTTGGACAGTCTTCAGGAAAGAAGCCTGAAAGGCACGGGAGCAGGTGAACCCTGTTTGCTGAAAGACCAACAGGTGGGGAAGAAGACCAACCTGGCTGAACAGAAAATTTTCTGTAACCCAAGGAGAGAAAAAAGGAGTTTATG
Organism: Picus viridis; assembly: GCA_033816785.1. Taxonomy (NCBI): domain Eukaryota; kingdom Metazoa; phylum Chordata; class Aves; order Piciformes; family Picidae; genus Picus; species Picus viridis. The sequence continues at coordinate 8,450,845 of CM066574.1, read as the reverse complement.
GCAGCTGGAAGAAGGGGCAGGCCATTCAGGAGTACTACAGAAATGTCAAGATGCTTCCACATCACAGGTCTTTGAAAGGATCTCTACTGTTCTCCTTACATTTTCATTCAGGACACAGTTCATGCAAATTTCTTATCCTTGCAAAGGCAAATTCTTGATTTCACTCTTGTTCTGCTCTGCTCCCTGCAACAGAGTAACAAAGTGTAATTGCTGTAAACCTACAGTAATCCTCCCTTCCCGAACTACCCTTACCTTCCTCACCCCAGCTACCCCAGCTACAAAGGCCATGAACAGTTAAGCCCTCCTCTGTAGCTATCAAAAGAAAAATAAAGGGAGAAGAGTGAGATCTATACTCAGAGCCTGTGAGACCAATGCAAGCATATGAGGAACAAGAGTCTTAAAAAAGTAATAACATTAATGCAGATGTAGAGCTGTCATATTTAATTTACAACAGGCAGACAATTCCAGGCAATCACTCCCACAGCTACCATAACTCAGACACATTGCATATATGTGTGCGTGTGTGCATTTATATGTGTGTGTGTAGTGCATATAGATATGCATAAAACTCATTATTGGCTACAGTAATGGTAAATATTTCATGGACCTCATGCATTTAGTCCTTAGTGAAGCCACTGAGGGAAGTTTTACCTGAACAGAAAATGATAGAAGCAATTAAGACTTGGGCTCTGTACAGACCGGTCAGCTTCATCTCACTGTCATGTTCCTCACTGGTGACTGTAAGAGCAAGGGGACACCTGCTATTCCCCTGTGATGGAAGGACCCCTATGGCACAAGGAGCAAGCAGAGCAGCTCTTGGGTGAGCAGTGTGGTGTTTGCCTTGGTTTAGAGAGGGGAACAGTGAGAGTTTTTGGAGGAAAGTTGGAGCACTGACTCTGCTTCCTCTCCGCTGCCCCAAACTGTTTCCCTGGGAAAGTGAGAGCATGCTACAAGCGGCTTACCCATTTACATGCTTGCAATGCCCCTGAGAGAAGGTCTAACTGGACAGTGGCCCTCTATTTTTGCTGTGTAAAATCAGATTAGGTCCTTGCAGCTCGTTAACAAAGGATTTTAAAAATGAAACCAGAAAATTTGATGCTGCTTCTCCATTGCCTTAGGCTGCCTCTCTGAAATGGTGCTCACTTGACGGGAAGTGTCTGTTTGCCTGTGAAGCCTGACCTGGCACTGATTCTTCAAATCTGAGCTGACTCAGCTCTCTTTGCTGGCCTATGGTCTTATTCCAACAGGAGTCTCCTAAGAATTAATAGACTACCTCACGTGAGCAAGGTGGGAGGAATCAGGTTTTTGCTGAACACCAGCATGTTTCAGATTCATATGGCCCATGGACAGCATTGCTCATGCTGAGTTCATCTAGCTCAAAAAGAGTCCTCTGCTTTTCTGACTCCTTTCTTGTCAAATGGAAACCAATCAATTCGCAGAGGGTGTTGAACTGAAACCAAAAAGCCAGCCTAAAATGTATCTTGCCGGAAATTGGCAAGCCGATCTACCTGCTCCACATCAGTGCCTTCCCGCTCAAGTACTGTCTCTACTTGGCAGCAACAGCAGATGGAATAAAAACAAGCAGTTCTTCCCAAATTCCTGCCTGCTTAAATTTACATGGAAGATTGAATGATTTGGGTTTTGTTTTGTTATTATACCCCCTGGGTTCCCACATTACAGGTTGTTTTATGCATAAATCATCTGCAGCTGACACATTGCCTATAATTTTCTCCAGAAAGTGGTCATTTCTTAGTGCAGTAAATTCACTGTGAATTATAGCAGAAAACACCTTGGAGTTACCAAGCTAACATTCCTCACTTGTGGTCCTGAGCTGTCAGGCTGCTGCTGCTGCCTGCTCCCAAGCAGTTGCTGTACTTCCCCCAAGCAGTGCCCGCGTATCAATTACAGGCAAAATTAGGCGAGGATCCAGAAGGACCCCCAACAACTTGTTTGCAAGGTGCTGTGGAATCAGCCAGACTGAAAGATGCTTACTTGTGCTTTTATTCTGCCATTTTATTCGATCATGGGCCTGAAGAGAGTTAAGTCATCCCACAACAGTTAACCTTTTCTATTTGTTGCAGTTTAACTCATTAATAATAATAAAAAAAGTTTCCTGGGTGACACAGAATGAGTTTTTCTGAAGAGATTAATAACCTTCTCAGTCACATATGGTCAAGCCCTGTTTGCTTCCAGCCATATTTCAGAATGCTCTGGGGCTTTTTTTGGTGGTAGCTTGTCAAAAAAAAAAGCCACACACCACCCTGATTTATCTGAGAGCCGTTCATGCCAAGCCTGGAGCTACTCAGCCATGCTTTGCTTGTATCATTTGTCCAATGAAATGATAAGCTGAAAGCTCTTGCCTTGTAATACCAGGTAAAATGTATGTGTGTGCTACACAGCCTTTGTCCTCCTCTGCAATGCATGAATCTGAGGGGGTTGCATTTGTAGCTGTTGTACAAAGACAGTTGCTCCCCTTGGTGAAGGGAAGGAGTAATCACATTCTTTTGTATATTTTGCAAGTGCAAAGAAAAATAAATAAATTGCTGTGGACTAGGCATAGGGAGTTCCATGTGAACATGAGGGAGAATTTTTTCACTGTGAGGGTGATGGAACACTGGAACAGGCTGCCCAGGGGGGTTGTGGAGTCTCCTTCTCTGAAGATATTCAAGACCTGCCTGGATGAGCTCCTGTGTGATCTGCCCTGGGTGATCCTGCTCTGGCAGGGGGATTGGAGTGGATGATCTTTTGAGGTCCCTTCCAGCCCTTTGCATTCTGTGATCCTGTGACTAGGGTGTGAATTTGCAGTTCACCTGCTGCTCAAAGATAAATGTCCTCCCGTGGGTCTGTAGCCCTCCTTGGTGAAAATCTAATCTCTTCATGCAGCATAGTTGAGTGGTGCAAGGGTGTGAATGAGGAAAGTCCCACACAACAACTACTGCAGGGTAAACCTCTTCCCTAGCTTCCCTCCTTGTGCCTTTTTTTCCCCCTGTTTTACCCAAGAACAGCTGCAGATGATGAAGGCAACCATCAAAGATATCTTGTCTCTTCTCTGCATAGCCCCAGGGGGCACAGGCAGATACCCTCATTTTCTCTCACATCAGCACAGGGTGGTGGGGCCAGAGAATGTCGCATGGGGCTGACCCAGCACAGTGGGATTTGTTTAGTCTAGCAAGGAGATGGCTGGGAAGAGATAGGATCACTCTCTATAAATATATTGGAGGTAAACAACAGGGAGAGAGATTTGGGGGTTATTATTTTTATTATTACTATTTTAAGTTTTAGGACTGTGTTGGAACAAGAACAAATGGTTAGAAACCGGCCACAAATGAATTTATGCTGGAAATTAGAAGAAAGTCCTAATCAGCAGAGCAGGGAGGTCCTGGAATGGCTTTCTGATCAGAGCAGCTTCAGGGAAAACCAAAGTGCTGTCAAGATGGTGGTGGATAACCACATGAAAAGTTTTATATGTTATGCTTGCACTAAGAAGACACTGTCTAGAAAATGTGGGAGGTCCCTTCCTGGCTTGTTTGCTCTGCAATGCTTCTCAGTGCCTCCTTAAGCTCCCCAGGGAAGGACTCTCCTAAATAATTTCTTCTCTGAGAGTCCAGAGACACAATACAATACAATACAATACAATACAATACAATACAATACAATACAATACAATACAATACACCAGGTTGGAAGAGACCTTCAAGATCATCACTTCCAACCCATCAACCAATCAAACCCACCCAACAACTAAACCATGCAGCCAAGCACCCCATCAAGTCTCCTCCTGAACACCTCCAATGAAGGTGACTCCACCACCTCCACGGGTAGCCGATTCCAATGGGCAATCACTCTTTCTGTATAGAACTTCTTCCTAACCTCCAGCCTAAACCTGCCCTGGCACAGCCTGAGACTGTGTCCTCTTGTTCTCGTACTGGCTGCCTGGGAGAAGAGACCAACCTCTGCTTGGCTACAACCTCCCTTCAGGTAGTTGTAGAGAGCAGTAAGGTCTTCCCTGAGCCTCCTCTTCTCCAGGCTAAGCAACCCCAGCTTCCTCAGCCTTTCCTCATAGGGCTTATGTTCCAAACCCCTCACCAACTTTGTTGCCCTTCTCTGGACACGTTCCAGCAAGACAACATCCTTCCTAAACTGAGGGGTCCAGAACTGGACACAGTACTCGAGGTGCGGCCTAACCAGTGCAGTGTACAGGGGGAGAATGACCTCCCTGCTCCTGCTGGCCACACTGTTCCTGATGCAGGCCAGGATGCCATTGGCCTTCTTGGCTGCCTGGGCACACTGCAGGCTCATGTTCAGCCTACAATCAACCAGTAACCCCAGGTCCCTCTCTGCCTGGCCACTCTGCAGCCTCTTCAATTCAGGGGCAAGGCACATTCTCTTCCTCAGAGTCCCTGAGCTGAGGTCAACCTAACTGAAATAGGAGACCAGAGGCTCAGAGAAGCCAGAAGGATCTAGACGTTCAGAAAGTGATTTTCAGAGAAACATTGGAGATTCTGTCAATCCCCTCTTTTTATTGCCAATGGCAACAGCCCAGTTGTCAACATTTCTTTATTTATGAACCACAACTATTTATTTTAGGAAACAGAGGCCCAGGTTTGGAATACCTGCAGGCTCTTCCTGAAAAAAAAAAAAAAAAAAAAGCAGCATAGGTAAGCAGTTGTGAGCATTTTTCTTTCTTTCTTTTGTCTTTGTTTTTCATTAGCAGTTATTTTCTTCACATGCAGAAATAATGTTAGGAAAACAGAGCTTTTAAAGATGTCTGATGCGTTTTGATGATTTTTTTTTTCAGCTATATTTGGGCCAACTGTATTGACACAGAAAATGAGAGTAAAAAGCTTGAGAAACAGCAGAGAAAAATCCAAAGAAAAGGTCACGAACTATTAGTAGCAAAATTCCCTGGGTCACAAATCTCAGTATTTTAATCAATACGACTTCTAGTTTGCAATTAGGACTGTTCAAAGAAAAGGGAATAGCATCTAACCAAATATTTAATGTTGGTTAGTTTAGGAGGACAAGCATGAAGTTCAATGAGACCAACTGCAAAGTCCTGCATCTGGGTCACGGCAATCCTGAGCACTGATATAGGCTGGGCAGCAAGTGGCTTGAGAGCAGCCCTGAAGAAAAGGACTTGGGGATGCTGGCGGATGAGAAGCTCAACATGAGCCACCAGTGTGCAGTTGCAGTCCAGAAAGCCAATTGTATTCTGGGCTGCATCAAGAGATGTGTGGCCAACAGGTTGAGGGAGGTGATTCTCCCCCTCTATTCCACTCTAGAGAGACCCCAGCTAGAGTACTGTGTCCAGTTCCGGAGTCCCTATTACAAGAAGGATCTGGATGTGCTGGAACTTGTCCAGAGCAGGGCCATGAGGATGATCAGAGGGCTGGAGCACCTCTCCTATGGAGACAGACTGAGAGAGTTGTGGCTGTTCAGTCTGGAGAAGGCTCTGAAGAGATCTCATTGTGGCCTTCCAATATCTGAAGGGGGCCTACAAGAAAGCTGGTGAGGGACTTTTTAGGATGCCAGGTAGTGATAGGACTAGGGGGAATGGTGCAAAACTAGAAGTGGGTAGATTCAGATTGGATGTTAGGAAGAAGTTCTTCCTCATGAGGGTGGTGAGACACTGGCACAGGTTGCCCAGGGAGGTGGTAGAAGCCTCATCCCTGGAGGTTTTTAAGGCCAGGCTGGATGTGGCTCTGAGCAAGCTGATGTAGTGGGAGGTGTCCCTGCCCTTGAGGTCTCTTTCAACCCTAACAATTCTGTGATTCCAAGTTTTGCATCTGCCTTTACAGAGCTGCATAGACGTGCAAAGCAGAAATGAAGAGTTAGGTAAGGTTTATACTTTCAAATGCGCCTAGTGAACACACCAAAATGCTCCAGTGTAGGTAATCATATAGACACAGAACAACAATCAAACTTCTCACAATGGCCTGTTTCCCTCTGGGGAACTGTAGGAAAAGTCTCCTCTTGGCTGGCCATACTTGCCAGTATTTGGTTAAAACTTATATACCTCTGGCATTGCTTCCCCCACTCCTGAAATACAGAGACAAGAGACAGCCCCTGGCCTTTACTGCCTTCACCACCATCACCAGCAGCAAATCAGTGGAGACCTTGTTGTCTCAGCTTCCCATGTGACTCTTGGTGTTTGGCTTGGCAGCTCTTGACTTTCCTAGTGTGATTTGACTGTTTGCCATCATGTCCACCACATGCAGACCCTTCAAAATATCAAGCATCACAACCTAAACTAAAACAAAATACGGTGACTCACAGGATCTGTGACTCCCAAGGAAGCAGCCATGACAAAAATGCATCCTCAGTCACACACACTTTTGCCAGTTCAAAGGAGATGCTGGTTATTGAAAGGATAACTTTTCATAAGGCCTTTTCAGATCAGGCATTTTTCTCAGGTCTCTTCCTGGACCATGTTTAAAGAAAACTTTCTCCCCTCACCCGTTTGGAAAATATTTTACATTCCAGTGTTAAAACTCAGCTCACCACATACTCTCCAGTCCTCTCTAGGGCCCTGCAATAAATGTCATAAGGAAAAAGGCAAGGAGGGAGAGGCTTTGACTGGGGCCATTTCAGGCGCTAGTTTAATTTTCAGTTGTTTACTGGAGCTTATATAAATTAAACTCTGAACATCCTCTCCTCCTCTGTTCCTTTCAACAAATTTCATGCCAAGACCTTTTCAGGTATGCGGGTGTAAATCTGGAGAAATTCCCCTGGGTCGACCAAACCACTGCAGACTTTCATTTCTAAATAAGAGCAGTGTACTGCTGATGTGGTTACAAGGTTGGCATGAGCCTAGACTTGATTTTTTTTACTTCCAGTGTTGCAAAACTGTGGTCTCCACAGAGTTTGGACTGGGCAATTTCCATCCTCCAAGAATCCGACAAATAAAGGTGTTTGTGACGAGTGTGTTGGAGATTTCCAGAGAACTATGGAATACAGCTCTAGGCTGTTGATCTGCCCTTTGGCACTGCCATGGGAGCTGACTCCAGCATGGCCAAGTCCCAGACCTTTTATTTGGAAAACCCTCACCTAATGGGAGAAATTTCAGATGTGCCTGCATTACTTCACATATTCAAGCACATGCAAATTCCCATCTTACACATCATTTCTAGGATTTGATTTCATAGAATCATAGAATTGTTAGGGTTGGAAGGGACCTCAAGGAGCATCTAGTTCCAACACCCTTGCATTGGCAGGGACACCTCACACTACATCAGCTTGCTCAGAGCCACATCCAGCCTGTCCTTAAAAACCTCCAGGGATGAGGCTTCTACCACCTCCCTGGGCAATCTGTGCCAGTGTCTCACCACTCTCATGGGGAAGAACTTCTTCCTAACATCCAATCTGAATCTACCCATTTCTAGTTTTGTTCCATTCCCCCTAGTCCTATCATTACCTGACATCCTAAAAAGTCCCTCACCAGCTTTCTTGTAGGCCCCCTTCAGATACTGGAAGGCCACAATAAGTGTTCTTATTGGTGAAAATCATCCACTTCAGGAGGATATGTGCATGTATTTATGGTGCATGTACCTGAAAGGGTGTTGTGGAGAGGCTGGTGCTGGTCTCTTCTCACAGGCAGTGATAGAACAAGAGGGAATGGCCTCAAGCTGTAACTGGGTAGGTTTAGACTGGACATTAGGAAAAATATTTTCAGGGCAAGAGTGGTCAGGCATTGGAATGTGCTGCCCAGGGAGGTGGTTGAGTCACCAACCCTGGATGTGTTTAAAGGCGGTTTGGACATGGTTCTTGGGGATATGGTTTAGGGGTGAACCTTGCAGAACAGGGTTCTCAGCCGGACTTGGTGATCCAACCTGAACATTTCTGTGATTCTGTGATCACTGGAGACATCCTGGATACCTGTAAAACCTGATAGTGTAACAGTGGTACTGTTCTTGGGGTGGAGCTCTCTTTCCACACCAATGCTCTCACTGAGCCTGCTGTTAAAGTCTCAACAAAGACACAGTGGTCTGGATGGTGTCTTAATGAGAGTGACAGCACATCTTTAACTAGCACACACATCTGGCTTGTGGGCTTTTGAGTTTCCCTGTCATCCAGGAAAGTCAGCTCTGATTTTAGCTTTGCAGATAACTCCTTCAACTCTCTGTGATTTATGAATTGTGACCTGTTGCCTTGTTTCTCCAAGCCCCCAGACCAACCAGAGTTTAACTGAACAAGACTTCCAACAGTAAATATGCTTGTTTCCTATCTGGATCTCTTGTCTCTGTATTCATCCTCATGTAGGATAGAAACAAACAGAGGTGTTGTAGGTATAGACTCAGACTTTGCAAACATTTTAATTCATCAAGAAAATGTCAGCTGCTTCATATCAGTATTTCCCCTCTCTAAGCTTCATCACTGAAGGAATGAAAGAAGAGTCAAGGACTGTGGGATATCATCTCTATACAAAACCAGAGACATAATCCTAGAGCAGAGCATCCAAAAGCCTGTGGGAAAGCCCCACTTCAAAGAACCACAGTGGAGGTCCTGATAAATCTGAGCTCTTTCTGTATACATTTGACATGTCTTGCTAACAAGTCCATCACTTGTGTGTGAGCTGGTAGAACATGTATTTACCACCACTCCTGGCAGAGAGTCAGGAGGATGTACTGTCTCACAGCACATACTGTTGTGTACTCTGAGGGAGTCTTACACTGGATGGAAGGTGTGGCCTCCAAGAAAGCTGGGGAGGGACTTTTTAGGGTGTCAGTTAATGACAGGACTAGGAGGGATGGAAAAGAACTAGAAATGGGTAGATTCAGATTGGATGTTAGGAAGAAATTCTTCCCCTTGAGGCTGGTGAGACCCTGGAACAGGTTGCCCAGGGAGGTGGTAGAAGCCTCATCCCTGGAGGCTTTTAAGGCCAGGCTGGATGTGGTTCTGAGCAAGCTGATGTAGTGTGAGGTGTCCTTGCCCATGGCAGGGAGTTGGAACTAGATGATCCTTGAGGTCCCTTTCAACCCTAACAATTCTATGATTCATTTTTAGAAGGTTTAAGATGAGATCATTAATATAACTCAGAGTACCCCACTTTCTGATCCAAAAAAGCTTTATGCTTCAGTGTCAGAGAGGAGTAGCTCACTCTAATGAAAATTCTAGTGTTTGGCTTTTGATTTTATTTTTTTTCCAGTTTCCAGTGTTTGCTTCTGAAAACTCTTCAGTCATGACAAAAGGTTTTTGAACAAGCACTTGTATGCCTGAGCACTAGTAGAGGCTGGCTGAGAGAGTCTAATGGTATCTATTGGAATCTCTAGTATGGTAAATAGGGGAAATATCAATCATTTCCTTTTTAAACACCAACAGTCTGTGCTGTGCTCTGCTGTACAGAATCCAAAGTACAGACAGTGCTTGTACTGAAGAACTTGCATGTCCAAACAAGACTTTCACAGACCAGACAGATTGCAGTGAGCGATCCAGAGGTACAAAAGCTTTTGTGCTGGTATACATTAAATGATTATGTGTGAATTGTCAATCTTTACAGCTAATTGATTGTAAAAGGAACATGCTAGCATGCTGCTATGACAAATATTCTTTCTTTATTTGCAGTAAGTCGCCAGATGAACAGAACTATGGCCATGACGATGATCATAGGGCTGGAGCACATCTCCTCTGAGGACAGACTGAAAGAGTTGGGGCTGTTCAGTCTGGAGAAAAGAAGGCTCCAAGGTGACCTAATTGTGGCCTTCCAGTATCTGAAGGGGGCCTACAAGGAGGCTGGGGAGGGACTTCTCAGGATGTCAGGTAGTGATAGGACTAGGGGGAATGGAATGAAGCTGGAGGTGGGGAGATTCAAGCTGGATGTGAGGAGGAGGTTCTTCACCATGAGAGTGGTGAAGCCCTGGAATGGGTTGTCCAGGGAGCTGGTTGAGGCCCCATCCCTGGAGGTGTTTAAGACCAGGCTCTGGCCAGCCTGATCTAGTGTGGGGTGTCCCTGCCCATGGCAGGGGAGTTGGAACTAGATGATCCTTGTGGTCCCTTCCAACCCTGACTGATACTATGATACTATGATCTCTTCCATGTATTGTTGCAGTGTTGTAATTTTGTTCCAAAACTTAAAAGCTGCCACAGCCTCATCAGAAAGTCTAATGTGAGCATTTAATGAGGTCAGTGATGTTGTTGCGCTGTCCGCATGACCTTCACCACATTGTTGTACCCTTCTCATTATTTAGAGGTCTCATGCAGTATGAGGATGATTCCTGCTGAGAGTAGACTGAATTCTAGAAAGAAGGAATGAAAGAGGTATTCTAATGGTTTGGGATATGGCAACCAGTCCAAGGCATTGATATGCAGCTGGACATTTTGCCCAATTCAATTTTCTTTCTGCACAGCTGAATGCCAATTATTCAGTTGAACACATCTTTCCATGCTACCTGGTTTGTATGCCCTTGAGATGAAAATGATAGCTCATGAATAAGATAATGTGTCAAACTAGCTTGGCAAAATCAGACAATTGGACACTTTTTAAAGATATTAAAACTTTTTCTCCATGGTTGGAACAGGGACCTAATACGCATCTGTTCCCCTGACCAAATACAGCAACCCACATCAATCACCAAGCTCTCAACAGGTTTTCTGTGTGCAATGCCAGTTAGAAGGCAGAGTGACCACACAGAGCAGTCTGCTACAGTGTAGGCCCCAGGACTTAATATTTCTTGTGAATAGATGCTTTTTTTTCCTGTTTTGAGGAATACTATTGTCTTAGTCCTTCCCCAAGAAATTTGTCAAGAGCAGAGTATGCAGTCCAAGGACAGGAAGGGAGCTCAAAGAACAAGAAATGTATGTTGAAAAGGAGCATGTTTTATTTAGATAGCAGTGGGTTAGAGGGCATGTCATGAAACAGAAGAGCTAGTATCTTATCCTAGGCTGTAAAATAACCTGTCTTGAGTGCTGACCTCCAGCCCTGGGCTGGATTGAAAAGTTCCCTCTGAAATCCATACTAGATTGTTGCTTTCCACATAGTGTTGGTTAAAAATCATGAAGTAATGCTCCCTCAAAAGGGATATGACTTACAAGGAACAGTTGTCACATGTGCTAAAGGATCAAGAAGCAGGAGACAATGCAGGTGTGCATTTGCTGTTGAGGCAGACTTTCTTTAGTATGATTGGAGAATCATATCAATACTGATTGGAGAGTTGGTATCACAGGATGCTGATAAAATTGATGCTGGCATTGCCCAAAAGGTTGGCAAAGGAAAGAAGCAATGATAAGTAGAACACAGTGGCAGGGAAGAAACAAGGCACATGCTTTCAATTGATTTTACACTCAACATGGGGCAGGGGGGGTGGTGTGGTTCTGTGGCTCTGTTTTACTGGAAGACCAACTATTTTGAAAGGACCACTCAAGGTGCTATGAATGCTGTGAGGTAGGGCAATTTTTTTCTTCAAAGACCTACTTGTTTATTAAGACCTACTGAAAAAATGGTAACTTCCTACCCTTTAAACAATTGGATACTTTTGGGGCATAGTGGATTAGATTTTGCAGTTTATTTTGGCTTGTGAAGACTTAAAGTGAAAAGAGGATTTTCATAGAGACAGATCAAATATCTATTTCTAATCACAGAAACACAGAATGGTCTGGGTTGGAAGGCACCTTCAAAGGTCTTCTAGTCCAACCCTGATCTGAATCAGTCTGAATTAAGTCAGTATCTCAAACACCTGCTAGCATCCTGGTAACAGACCTTGCCTGTAGAATTTTTCACAAAGGCATAACAGCATTTAAACAGCTTTTGGAGCAACTGTTGGTAAAGCAGGGTCAAGAGAGATCAAGTGACCTGTGGCAGGCCCCAAGAATTCAACCATGCACAGATGAAGAGCCAGCCAGGAGGAAGCCATGGAGCAGGTGTAGAGGCAGGTCTTGAGGACAGGATGTGTTTGTAATTACAGAAGGATCTCAAAGTCTCTTTGTGAAGTCAGGCCAATTGGGGCAACATCAGGTAATTTAAAAGAAGGACATGATTTTTGCCTCGTGGCATTTGTGCTACAATTAAAATGATAGAGCAAGTGCTGCGGAATCCTAAAGGTCCTTTGGCAACATCAGTTTATTTTCAAGTAAGAGCAGTGGGGGGATGAGGGAAATAAGGAAAGAGGTTGTCATTGTGTTATGTTTATTGAGTCTGTAGCCAGGAAAAAGTCTAGTACTGACCCCACTTTGTCTTCTGAAGGCATACTTTTGTTTTTGTTTTCCATCCTGTGGCACCTCTCTACACATTTTCCTGTAAGCAAGTGTGGATGTGGGAAGGAAGTAAGGAGCTCAAACCAGCTATACTGTCTATTCCAGTTATTTTTTCACAAATACACGTTGTCTTGAAATAGAAATCTTAAGGGTTTAGTTTACCCAGAGGCACAGAGAATTGGTGAGGGAAGCTCTTACCTTTCACCTCTGTGAGATGAATAGGTCTCTCGCACAAAGCAAAATGCATTTGTTTATCTCTGTTGAGCCTCAGTTAAATCCCAATTCATGTCACAAAGTCACCAAACATATCTCAGCATGGCATTACGGTGGGTCTTTTTCATTTCAGAGATGCCCAAGGCTGTGCTTGCCTAGATGTGGAGTGAATCAGTTTGACCTGCACAACATGATGTTTCCCTAAAAGGAAATCTGAAAGCATTGTAACAGAATTTTAGGACTGAGTAAGAACCCTTGTCATACAGCTCAGTGACAGGTGCTGCAGCAACCAGGTCCCTCAGCTGAATCACAGTGATGTCTCTGTGGGGTGTCTATGGTAGGGTGAGGAATGGGCCCTCTGAAAACACATCACATACTCTCTGCCTTTGCAATTGATGGGACACGGAGGAATACTGAGGTTTCCTATGGGCTTCACTGCTAGAAGCCTGTGTGAGATTGGCCAGCAGCTCCCAGCAGTGAATGGGATGATTAAATCCCTTTGCTTTTTTTGAATTCTGGACTAAGAGTATTAGCTCTTTCCATGGAAAAGCCAAGAAACTCATTCCTTGCAGCACATGTAAGCTGTGTATGCTCTGTGAATGTATGCTCACTCTATAGTTTGTTAATTCTGGTTGTAGATAAACGTTTTCACTTAAAAGATGGCCATGTCTCAGCTCAATATCTTTTTTTTCTTTGGTCTCTTAAAGTCAAGATTTTACTTGCAAAACTGGGAAACAAAAGCATCTAGGTTAAATATTGCAGATTTTTTTTCTGCTGGCCTCAGCAGAGCAGCTTCTTTAGATGAACAGAACAGCAGTTACTTCAAAAAAACACCTCTATTCCAGCTTCACTGTTGGCTTCCCTGTTGAGTTAATTAATCTCCAAGGATTGGAGATTAAGCGAATTTGGAAAGTGAGCAGAATTTGGTTCTCAGAGAGCTGCATACATTTGCCATTTGTGGTTAGGAAGAGAACCCAGAGACTGTTTATTCCATGGTAGGAAAAACAGTTTTTACTTTTCTTAAACACAGCTAGCTAGTTTATGACTTCTGGCAGGAGTACAGTAACTTCGAGCAACTAGTTTGTTTGTTCCAGCTAATTTATAGAGGGTGGCATTCATTTTCCTTTTCCCTGAAAGGGGTTCTGTCATGCAACTTTAGGCCCCCAATGAGACATTGCTTAGACCTGATAGAAATCAGGCATAGTGTGTTCTGCAGAATCCAAATAGCCAGACAAGATTGTGCTAAATCCATCACGCTGCCAGCAAGGTATTAAATGCAACAGCTACTGCTGTGTCCTGTAATTCTTCAGGTCTGCAGTGCAAGGGGCCCTTTTTCAGAGAATGGAGAAGGGGAGGGAGTGAGTTAATTAGCAATCTCATCGCAAGGAATGGGCTGGCATCATTAAAGCGAACTCAAAGTAAAGTAGGGCAAAAGCCATCCAGGTGTCTTGAGCAAGGAAGGAAAAGAAGGGTGAAACGCCACCATGTTAACCAGCCAGGTAAAACTGAAACCAAAGCTCTCAAGAGTGGCTACAGCAACTTGCTCCCAGTTTTGATCCACACCGTGAGCGCACCATGTGATTTTTAAGAGTCCCCTTTCCACCTGACTTATCTGAAGCACAGGGGAGTGAGCAGCAGGTGGTCAAGCTCCTGCCAGCTGCTGGGGTTTCCTGTCTCAGCTGGATAGAGGAGAAAGTAGAGGCAGATGAGGCCCAGAAAGCTTTGCAGGGCTTTCCTTTCCATCCCTTCTGCTTCTGTCTCTATAGTTGACTTCAAACAGTGCTGAAGACCATTGCCAACTCCTTTCCCACTTATTCCAGCTACCCCAGGATTAGGAAGCCCTTTAAAGGAATATTCTGAAGGCTTGGGGATGGCATCTCAGAGAGAGCTAGGAGGCTTTTCTTCACCTAGTAACTGAATGCATAAAAATCCTGTTGTGACCACTAGAAAAGTCTGTCCTCTACTCTGTATAGTGGCATGGACCATGTATGTTCTGAAAACAGATGGCCTTACTCATCTGTGGGCAACGCCAGGGAAAGGCTGAGTGGTGACTCAGATTATTTTACAAAACCTTACAATGTCAGATGATGTCTAAGGCAAACAAACCAGTGCATTGTTCTATCTGGTTGTTCTCTAATTTGAGTAGATAATCTTTATCTCTGCTATATAATGTGGAGCCTGTTATGGAAATTGGGGACTGACTATTTGCAAGGCAGAGTTCACTCCTAGTGCACAGTGAGAGAAAATAAAGCAAGCATTAGAATAAAATCAGGTTAAATGCAACTGACAGAATATCTAAATTACATTTACCCCTTTGCATGAAACGAATCCACCCTTGTGTGCCTAAGCCACTGTCTTATAATAGCTGCTATCTCACACTGGGATCTTGAGTAACCATGTATTTCCAATGTGTGAGTTCTTCAAACTTAAGCCCACCTCAATCTTGCAATAAAGCTTTGCTGAGCACTAGGTTACCTGGAGATCCCAAAGCCAAGCAGAAAAACTACTCAGAGGAAGGACTCTTGCACATGTTCTTATTCTGGTTTTGCACTCTTCCCTGATTTACACATTAAAAAACAGATTGTTGCACGTTGACCTGTCTACTATAATCACACAGAAGCATGGGTTTCAATGCCAGTAGATATAATTTTAAATCTTAGATTAGACATTTATTTCTACACTTCATTTGGGAGACAAAAAGCCATAAAGAGGAATGAAGACCTCTGTAAGGTTTGATGAAACTTCACAGAAAACCACTAAGGTAAGTAAGAAGAAAGGGGAAATCTCCCGAAGAGCCTTTCCTCTGAGGAATTTGCTTTGGCTCCTTTGTAAGTGCTGGGATTAGTCGAACTCCCTGTCAAGCTTCTGGACTCATTTATTTTCCTGAGCATTTAGGGAGAGGCTGCTTTGAAGGCTAAGGAGATAACTGTGGGATGAAAGGGACTGCTAGCTTGAAGGGGCCCTGCTTGATAAGTGTATCTTTTTATTGAGGATTTATTTTGTCCTCTGATTGCGTGTGTGTGTGTGTGTGTGTGTTTTAAGTGCTGTACAAAGTACCCACAGCAATGGAGAGACATTTAAAACAATTACATTTGAATTAATTAATATAATGAATGACCGATAGGAAGATCAAATCATTGTGGTTATCTTTCAGTGATAAATGGAGGGTGGAGGGGGAACCAAAGAAGAAGTGCTGGCGTAGCTGGCTCCAGCCTAACACATGTTTATTTAAGTGACTCTATCCAAACATAACCCTGTGTGTCAGTTAAATCAGCAGAATGTCAGTCTGCACTTCTGGTTACAAACTATTTCAGAGTCATTCATCATCCAGCACTACAACAGCCATTTACCCTCAGCCCACCAACCAATCACACTGGGCCAGAAAAACGGAGCAGGAAAGAAGCACTAACAATTGTCCTTAGCTTCCTTTCAACTTTTGCTGCAACAATTCAATACATCCTGTGCGGTGGGGTAGTGGAGAGGTTTTGCCCAAACAAACTGAGTTTCCTTCACTGGGTCATTAAAAGTGGGAAAGGGAGGGGGGAAAGGGAGAAAGGAAAGAAGAAAAGGAAAGATCAGAAAGTTAACCCTTCTACCAGTTTTTTTTTCACAAGCACCATTACCTTTATCCATGCCTTTCATGTGCAATAATATGATTCCTAATTGTTTTGTACTAGCTAGAAAGGCAATGCAAAGTCTCAATACACTAAGCAAGCTCTCATATAAATCATCATGGCCAGGAGTGCACTCTTGACTTAAGTTCAACCTAAACCTTCCAGGTTTGGGCTACCTTGGAGAGGCAGATATTGGGACTTGATGAGAGATGGCCAAATCTCCCATTCCTCCAAGCCATTCCTTTCTGCTCTGTGTTCCTTTTCCTCCAGGTAAATAAAGAATCCCAGATACCTGAGGATGCCATGACCAGGAAATGCACCTGCAGAACATGGAGAAATTCATGACAAGAAGGTCTTTTCACTCTCAAGACGTTCCTCCTCTAATTTGGTAACTAACTCCTGCTACTTTCTTCCCATTTGTGCTGATATATGGCTTGATCCTCCACACCTTTACTCTCATGAGTGATTCCATTATGATAAATGAGACCTCTCTGATGTGCCTGAGAGTGGGCAGATCTCTGAATAAAATAATCAGCAAAATCAATCAGTTCTCCCTTGTCTGTGTAGTAGAAGTCCTTCCATTATAAGTGCACTACCATGCAAAAAAATGGGAGTATTATTGGGTAATAATGTGTAAAATGGCCGTATCCAGTTGCTTTTTGACTGTTTAACTATGGCCTTTTTCTAGTTCTGTCTGTGCTCTGTCTGATTCAAACCCTCCCCTTATGTTTATTATTAGTTAACTATTTCTTAATGGACCTCTTCATTTATGAATAAAACTCAGTGCGATTACAGCCCCAGTGGAGACCAGTACTCTACCCATCTGCTCTGTCACTCGCTCCTGGCGTTAGCATTCTGCACAAGTCCCAGCCCCTCTCATCGTAACAAGCTAGGATCAATTTTCCAGTGGCAGCTTGGAAATAATAGTACAAAATGTATATTAATCCAGAAATATATTGTGAAACTGTCCTTATACAAACAAATGAGCCACTTTAAAATATTACTGCTATAAATGACCATGACAGTAGCACAGCACATATAATAAAAAATAACTACTGAAGAGAAGCTGCTGAATTACTATAGTAATAAACCAGATGTGATTATTATCATTTAACACAGTCATTGAATACCATGAATCCCTGAAGCCATTAAAATATTTATGATTAAACATTTGCTATTCCCTATAACAGAACGTATAGTCGGGTAGTAAAAACCTGTTAAAGGATTATTTTGGCTAATCCATGCTCGGTGGCCATGATAAAGGTCAGCTACCAGTGTCTAAGCTTTCTAGAAAGAGCACCTAACAGCTGTCCTCCTTCTTTATTTTTAATGACCTCTATAAGGTTATACCTCTGTAGCACATTTTTATGTTCAATAGAGGGATATAGATGCACACCCACGCTTTCCTACATGCATCTATGTGTAAGGGAACAAACGCAAATACCTGCTTTTAATTGTGGAGGAATGGATGCTTTCTGTCTTCAAGGAATTATAACTAAATATTTAACACATTTAGGAAAAATATACTTGAGACTAAGCAATAAGGATATGCAAAAATGAAGTCTAATTACCTCCAGGAATTTTAGCATGCAGGCACTGTGTTACCCACTGAACATGTTTCATCTTGTGGGCACTGAATGATTTTTTCACTGTTGGAAGTGCTTCTCTGCCTGTATCTCCATAGTCTGCAGCAGCCTTGTTTCCTACTATTAAAGCAACCTCAGCTGCTGTCAACTGCAAGAGGTGCCTGCTATTGAAGTGAAGTGTGAGTGAATATGGGTGGTAGTGCACTGGGCAGGTGCTTGGCCCTCCTGTGATGTGCAACTCAGAGTATAAGGGTAGATCTAATTTGTAAGTGGGGTGAGGAATGACACTGCAGCCTTACTAGCCCATGATGGGAAATATATCTTGGACAAATATGCATTGCTACTCTCTGTTAAGTCCATTTTGCTGTTAACAGATAAGGGTTCTCCTGTAGCTCTTGCACTCTTCATTCTTTAGGCTGAGTACCTTAGGCTTCAATGACTGCTCTGTCACTGTGAGGTTGCTCTTTGCTGTGCACTGACAGCCATCAAGTCACAGATCTATTCTAATGCTTCAGTATGCACCTCCCACAATAAACAAGATGTATCCTCTCATATATGCCTCCTAAGATGCTAGCAGGTAAAAGACATCTTTCCCTCATATTCCTATACTTTCTTATCCTACTATCACAGAAAACCAACTACTCTATCTGGGCACTGTTAAACAAAAGGAAGTCAAAACTAAATCTCAACATGACAGGGGCAGTGGCATGGGAAATTCTGACTTTAACAGGATTTCACTGTCACGACTTAGCAGGCAGCCTGCATGTCCTCAGTGTCTGAGGCAGCCAGTGTGAGCTGTAAGTATGCATGGGGAAGGACGAGGAGCTTTACACTCTTGGGGACTGTCTGAGACACAGAAGCTAAGCTCTGAATAAAACCCTTGGACAATCTAAGTCCAATGGGCACTTGCAGGGGAAATGAACACACTAAGAGTTCTGGGGTCCACAGAAAAATTTTGGGAAGAAAAGAGGTAGTTGCCTAATTTTATATAAAAGCTGTGAGGCAGAGCACTTACCCAGGGAGCTGGGAACATGCATTCACCTCTTTCCTCTAGTCAGAGAAGATTCAAACTTGCATATTCTGCAGCAGAGAAGCAGCTAGCTAAACAGAGGCTGGTCCCAGTGGTGTGTTAGTCATGCCTGAAGATTGCTCTCTGGGAACTAATGTGGAAGTTTATCTAATTTCTCAATCCTGCTAGGTCAAGGCAGAATAGAGAAGCATAACTCTGTGTGAAAGTGAACTAGAGAGTCAGCACTGATGGATTTAGGCAAAGCAGAAGCTGTGCGAAGGTTTCCAGCATTGCACTGTTGGAATCAAGCAGCTTCAGAAGCCCCTGTGCCCTCTTCCTGGGAACCCACATAGGGTGGGAGTCTGGCTGCCTGCAGCACACACAGCTGAGGTTTAGATGATGAATGTCACTTAACCCTTTAAAGTCTTCTGAAGGCAATATTTGAAGCTCTGGTGGATTCAATTCTGTCGCTACACAGGGGATAAAAGGAGCAGGCAGTGATTGTCAGTCAGGAGTGCCCTTTTTCACTTTCTCCCATGGATCTGATGGGCTCTTCCTCTAGCTCATGGCCAACAGCCCTCCCTTGAAAACCACCTGATTCCAATTTCAAAAGCCCTTTTACCACATCTGCTGCAGCAAGAGTCAACAAAGCAATACTAGGAGATTGCACCCCCAGTCTTGGGGGCAGGTACCTCTGTAATTAAACGATTTTATTCTCCAGGTGATCAGGAAGGACTTCAAAGACCACTAGTGGTCTATCTGGAAATCCTCCATCTAGACTTTGGTGTTTTCTGTTCATTATGTCTGTAGATATGCTACTTCATTCCCCAGGTAAACTCTGTATGTCTTCCCCTTGTGTCCTTCCCATCAGCATCGCCACCATATGCTACCTGATGGGCATGGAGCAGTTGCCTTGTAACAAGTTAAACAGCACTGCATGCGAAACTAACTACTCTTAACTGAGAGCTGTTCTGCTAAGACTCATCTTCCAATCTCAACTATCTGAAATAAAGATGCCTTTAGTTTATCTGTAAGGTATTTACTAGAGTTCCAGGCTTTGTGTCTGGTCTCCAACCAAGGATGGAGATGGAGTTTCCTTGGATGGTATTGTTATATCACAGATACTTTCACAGAACTTAAAAGTGTCAGACAATGTAAAGCCTGACTGGCGCTTGGGAGTTTCCCACCGTCTGCATTTACAAAAACCAATTTTATGAGAGATTTCTAGCTGCATCCAAAATGGAAAATAAGGGTGTTGCAGCAGTCAGTCCAGCACCCATCTGCTCAATGTCAGAGAGATTAATCTTGTCTCCTCATTCTCCTCCTGAAATTTGAGGAAGGCTAAAGTTACTTCACGCTCGCATTTATGAAACAAGCAACTGAAGAAACTGTTGGCATGAGTGGAGGCTTCACAGATTAAGAGCAGTCTTTAATATGATGCAAGATTTCTGTAAGCCTTCCATTATTCTGATTTATTAGGAGAGTGAACAGAAAGCATGCTTGAGAAAAGAAATTAAATTACAAGAGCTTTCACTATTCCAAGGCGTATTTGGACTCCTGCATTTGCAACTCCTGAGGGGTGATTGGGCCGTGCTGTTTCAATAGACCCCAGGATTTGGATGGTTATATTTGTTGAGGAGCAAAAACTTGAGCAAAGATAAGCCCTGCATTTTAACTTTGATAAAATACTGGAACTTTTGAGCTTCTGCCTATCCTCAGGAACATAGATTTGGGCAAAACAATATCCACCAAAGGAAGACATGAGAGAAAGCACCCAGAATTACCCAGCTAATCAAGAGGAATGGTTGACTGGTATTGCAAGAAGACATTTAGGTGGAACACATTCTCACTGGTTTCATTCAGATCAGAACTGACACCAGTACTAAACACCACAAGGGGAGACTATCAATGCAAACACTGTTGTTCCTTGTACTCTGTGGAGTGTCTACCCACAGCTCATTTTTGGATCAGTGACTCTGTAGCTGCTCCAGCTGCATTTTGTGAGTTTGAGATTCCTTCAGAGCCAGGCCTCAGGAAATAGCAAATGGCTCTGACAATGCATTTGGAATCAAAAACTTCCTGTCCTCCTGATATAGCACTTACAGGTGGAAGAGAACTCAGGATATAGATTTGTATGATACACCAAGGAGGATCAGTCAGGAAAATATTGTTAGTACTGCATGCTGTCTGAAAAAAGAGAGTCCTGTTAAAATCCTATGACAGTATCCTTCCCTTCCCTTCCCTTCCCTTCCCTTCCCTTCCCCCTTCCCTTCCCTTCCCTTCCCTTCCCTTCCCTTCCCTTCCCTTCCCTTCCCTTCCCTTCCCTTCCCTTCCCTTCCCTTCCCTTCCCTTCCCTTCCCTTCCCTTCCTTCCCTTCCTTCCCTTCCCTTCCCTTCCCTTCCCTTCCCTCACCAAGCACAGAATTTTTCTTTTTCAAGTGCTTTTCTTTCTGCATTGTTACATTCCTGCGATACAGTATGTTTTATAATATGAGCATTAAAACAAAATTAAATCTTTTGTGTAGCTTTCTCTTTTATTTCTTTCTCTACCAAACAGAATGAAAACAACATTCAAATCTAGAGATGATCTGAAATGGAATTTCTATTCTCCATGTAGATAAATGGTAACTGGGATCACAGACAATGCATTTTACAACAAAAAAATGCTCAGGGTGTATTGGGGTACCTTTATCATCATAAATCAGTGGCATAAATAGAGGTATGCTGATTATCACCACTTGTGTACCTCCTGTGGCTGACATTTTAACTCTATTTCTCTGTATTTCTACAGTTTCATTACACAAAAAAAGAAACCCAAACAAACAAAAACCCAAACCCCACACCACCAGAAAAGCAACAATACAAAAGAAATCAGTACAGCCAGCCACTTACAACCCAGTGTTTTATTTTCTACATAATATTTTCAGAGTGTTTTAGGGAGCAATTTCAAACACTCAAATCAGAGTCCACTGAGAATTGATTTTTGTGACCTCACATATTGTAACAGAAAATTATAACAGGAAATAAACCATTAAGTGATAAACAAGGAAACATGGATACAATTACTTTCAGAACATAATTTTACCCACTCTAGTTTTGGAAATTAAGAGATAGTACTGACTGGAACACCTCAATTCTGAATGCAAACTGTACAATCTATTATATTAAACAAAGTCAAAAGCAATGTGAAAGATCTTGAATCTATTCAAGGCATGCACCTCATTACAGACTTAGCAAATTAAAACACAAATAGGATTAGAAAAGAATAATGTAACAATCTCCCACTATGGTCCCTGGAGCATTAAGTCATAAATTGGGTTTGCATTAAATTGTGCCTGCAGTATTGAATTCAGGGAACAAGCTATAGGCTGAAGATAAACCTTGCTAGGCTATCCAACTTTGGTACAGCTCTGTGTTTTCCCAAACACACAATGAATTAGCTGGAATCTTAAGAGGCACATTGGAAAGCTTGCCTTTCATATCTTAATTAGAAAATGCAGATATGGTGTATCAATCCCTGGCTACACCAAAGCCAAAAGGCCATGGACATTTGAAAGTGTTGCTTCAGCTGAAGATGTTTAAATATGGAGGCTAAGCAGTTTTCATCAAATAAGCTGCTGTGTTAGAACTGTGCATGGCTTTATGGCTACACAGACCTCCAAAATGCTGCAAATGGAGAAAAACACCTGACCCCAAAAGACTAGAGAGGAACCCAGTTTCCATACTACAAATGCATTCTGTTGTTATGGGAACTAAAGAGGTGAGCGATTTGAAAAAGACTCTCAGCTAACAAAGACCAGCTTGAGGATGCCGTGGCAGTAGTTACACAAAGTGCAAGCAGACCTGCAAGAACTAAACTGCCTAAATGCTTCTTTTCTTGAGGAGATGCAGGCTCTTGAAAAGGACTGGCACTGAAGAGAGACAGATTCAACATTTGTGTGACCACAGACAAATTAATGAGTAATAATGGGAATTAAATTTGTGAATTTGTCCTTAATAAAGGCTTTATCCCTTGAAGGTGTACTGTTACTCTCATCATCCTCATAACTGTCATTTCAGGGATTGCTGATAGCAGCTGCTCTGGATAAGGTGCTTGTCATTACAAAGGAGCCTTTGTATGGTATGTGTGGGGTTTGTACCTTCTCTTTTAGGGGTTCTCACAGAATCACAGATCGTCAAGCTTGGAAGGGACTGCAAGGATCACCTAGTTCCAACATCCCCCCAACTTCTCCCAGCCCCCATCCAACACTTTCAACTAGATCAGGTTGCCCAGAGCCACATCCAGCCTGACCCTAAAAACCTCCAGGGATGGTGCTTCCATCACCTCCCTGGGCAACCTGTTCCAGTGTCTCACCACCCTCATGCTGAAAAACTTCTTTCTAACATCTAGTCTAAATCACCTAGGATCACCTAGAGCAGATCACACAGGAACACATCCAAGTTAGTTTTGAATATCTCCAGAGAGGGAGACTCCACAACCCCGTGGGCAGACTGTTCCAGTGTTCTGTCACCCTCACAGTGAAAAAATTTTTCCTCATGTTTCCATGGAACTTCCTATGCCTCAGTTTCCCCCCATTGCTCCTTGTTCTGTCATTGGGCATCACTGAGCAGCCTGGCTCCATCCTCTTGGCACGCACCCTTTACATATTCATAAACACTAATGAGGTCACCTCTCAGTCTCCTCTTCTCCAAGCTAAAGAGCCCCAGCTCCCTCAGTCTCTCCTCATAAGGAAGATGTTCCACTCCCTTCATCATTTTTGTCACTCCGTGCTGGAGTCTTTCAAGCAGTTCCCTGAGGTCCTTCTTGAACTGAGGGGCCCAGAACTGGACACAATACTCCAGATGCAATGACAGAACCCATTAGTATTTTAAAGCTAGGATCACACCTACTGCCAAAAGGACACCCTCTACCTGGGGAACACTTGGATTTTGATAAAGCAGCTGGGCATAAAAGTGAACTTTGTGCAGTGACTTTGTGCAGGAAGTGGTGCAAATTGACGGGACTGCAGAGTCTACATCTAAACAATGGGATCCAGGGATACCCACACATCCATACCTTAATTTGTATCACAGCACTAATTATCTGACGTGTTGGGCTAACAGAAGGCTATTCTTGGCCTCTTCACTGCAGGGTTTTCCACTTATGCATTGACACAGGACTACAGCCCACTCTGGGAGTCCAGCTCCACAGCTTGCATGCAGCAGCAGCACCTTATCACCTTATCTGAGACTCATTTCTTGTCATATATGAATAGTAAGAAGGTAAACAGTGAAAAGGCTGGACCTGATTTCCTAGCCATGGGGTGCATGGGTGCTCAAGGTCAGGCCATTTGCATAAGGTCTGGTGCTGTCCAAAACAGGGTGCTCCAGATCTCATCAGCAATGATGACCAGTTCTGGGTAAGAGGATGCTGAAAAATGGAGCATCATGGGGATGTATTAAAACTCAGACTTCTGAGATTTCTTCCCCTACCCCAGGTCCTGGGGCAGACACAAGGTGGGGAAGGAAGAAGGAACCTGAAGCTTGTGTGCATGCTGCTACACTGTGCACAGTCCAGCTGGGGTTCCAGGCTGCAGTCAAGTGATCAGGATTTTGGGGGTCACATTGCAGAGTTTACCAGCCCCTCATTTCAGATTCAGTGAGGTTTTACCCTGGGCTGGGCATGGGAGGGGTGCTCTCTCTCCCTCCTCAGTTTGCCAATGGAGAATTTGTTTGCTGAGCAAGGCTGTCTCCTCCTCCTGGCTGACAGCTCCCTTCTGGAGCAATCTTTTAACATTTTTCTTGATTTTCCTAAACAGCAAACATTAGACACATCAAGAACAGCAACAACAAAATCATTAAGCACTATAACATTCTCCAAGGAGCCAGACGTATCCTTTAATCAAGTTACGGAAAATTCATTCCTCTTCTAGCCATTTATCTTCTTTGTTTATGCCCATACCAAGTGACCCACTTCTGAGCATCAAAAATAACAACAAAGAAATGACCAAAGATTCCTCATTATTAATGGATTTATGTACCATTCATTTTGCTTTATTGGAAACAAAATAATCAAGTTCATTCATTCCAATTAAACACAGCACGCACTAATCGTCTATCACTTCTATCAGTGAATCCATTTCTCTCACTTCAAAGACATTACTTGACCTCAGTGGGGAAAGGATCAGTGCCATGCTTCCTTCTGAAATGAGTGGTGTGCTGTGCTTTTCTCCTTGCACTGCCTTACACTTCCAGTCCCTCAGGCAGACACAAGGGCTATAAACCAAACATTATCATTTCATGAACACTGTAGGCTGCATCAGGTTAAATTTGTCCCCCAGATTGGATGATTTACTAGAAGCATAATTTATTTGTTGTCATTTATTGGGTGATGTATGGATTGTTGGCACAGATCTCTAATGAAAATTCTGTTAATTTAAATAATAAACATTATGTGTATGTTTATAATTAAAAATGGCTTATTAAAAGCAGTAAGGCTTTAGTCTAAACTTGGCCTAAACCCATAGAATTAGTCAGGTAGACTTGGCAGAAATCAGTGACCAAATAACTCCTTCTTACAGGTTGTGTGCTGGTGTGATTCATATTTTGGCAGCTAAACCAAAATTCTCACAGAAACACAACCTCAGAAGAAGTAGTTTCATCATTTTACTGAGCTTTCATGTCAGGTAATTTTTGTTGTTCTTGACAAAACTATTCCAAATGAGACTCACTTGAGAGAAGCACAAGGAGGTAAAGTAGTAGATCACATAATCACAGAATCACCAATGTTGGAAGAGACCTCCAAGATCATCAAGTCCAACCAGTCACCACAGACCTCATGACTAAATCATGGCATCAAGTGCCACATCTAATCCCTTCTTGAACACCTCCAGGGATGGTGACTCCACCACCTCCCTGGGCAGCCCATTCCAATGGTGAACAACTCTCTCAGTGAAGAACCTTGAGTCTCAATGTCCTTCTTAAACTGAGGGGCCCAGAACCGGAAACAGTACTCAAGGTGTGGCCTAACCAGTGATGAGGACAGGGGCACAATGACTTCCCTGCTCCTGCTGGCCACACTATTCTTGATGCATGCCAGGATGCCGTTGGCCTTCTTGGCCACCTGGACACACTGCTGGTTCATGTTTAGCCGGCTGTCAATCAGCACCTTCAGGTCCCTTTCTGCTTGGCTGCTCTCCAGCCACTCCAACCCCAGCCTTTAGCTCTGCATGGGGTTATTGTGGCCAAAGTGCAGCACCCGGCACTTGGATTTGTTAAATGTCACCTTGTCACTCTGCCCATCTGTCCAGTTGGTCAAGGTCCCTCTGCAGAGCTCTGCTACCCTCTAATAGATTAACATCTGCTCCCAACTTGGTGTGATCTGCAAATTTGCTGATGACTGGCTCAATCCCCTCATCCATATCATCAATGAAGATATTAGAATAGAATAGAATAGAATAGAATAGAATAGAATAGAATAGAATAGAATAGAATAGAATAGAATAGAATAGAATAGAATAGATCAGACCAGGTTGGAAGAGACCTTCAAGATCATCTTGTCCAACCTATCATCAAACACCACCTAATCAACTAAACCGTGCAACCAAGCACCCCATCAAGTCTCCTCCTGAACACCTCCAATGATGGTGACTCCACCACCTCCTCAGGCAGCCCATTCCAATGGGCAATCACTCTCTCTGTGTAGAACTTCCTCATAACCTCCAGCCTAAACCTCCCCTGGCACAGCCTGAGACTGTGTCCTCCTTGTTCTGGTGCTGGTTTTCTGGGAGAAGAGACCAATCTCTGCCTGTCTACAACCTCCCTTAAGGTAGTTGTAGAGAGCAATAAGGTCACCCCTGAGTCTCCTCTTCTCCAGGCTAAGCAACCCCAGCTCCCTCAGTCTCTCCTCAGTCTCTCCCTCAGTCTCTCCTCAGTCTCTCCCTCAGTCTCTCCTCATAGGGCTTTTGTTCCAAGCCCCTTACCAACTTTGTTGCCCTTCTCTGGACACACTCCAGCAAGTCAACATCCTTCCTTCCATTAAAGAGGATGGGGCCCAAAACTGATCCTTGGGGATGCTACAGAAAGTACCGTAGAAAGTTAGTTTATAAAGCAAAGTTGTTCCTTAGTATAGGTAATTTTATATAGACTATGTTGTGCTTTAACTGCCAATTAGTTGCTCAAAATTGATGCATGTTAGGAATCACAAGGCAAATCATAATTGAAATAACAGAGCATTGAAAAAGATTTTTACTGGCATGGAAAAACAAACCAAACCCAAAATACAACCAACAACTTAACCTGCTTCTCTAGACTGAAAAATACATTTTATTACATTCCACATCGATTTTTACTTTCCATGTCAACACATAATTTAGAAAGAGAATTAACTCTAAGGTTGTTTTATCAAAACAAAGCTGTCAAGAGATTAAATATAGCTCAAAAGCTCTTTGGAGGGCACCCTATGGTAGTTAGAGAAGTTGGAAGAAAAAAAAATCAGAGGAGAGTGTAAGGGGGAGAAGGGTAACAGAATCAGGTCCTCCCCACTCCCTGACCCCTCCTCCTCCCCCCAAAAAAAAAAAAAAAAAGACGGAAAAATAAACAATAAATGCTACAAAATGTCACAAGTATCACCTTTGTCACTGAGCATGGTGTGACTCTGCTGAACAGCTGCTAGTAGGCTTTAATGCCATGTCAGTGACATTAACACTGTTTATGATTTTCCTTTATGTTTTCTGACACATCTCCACAATCACGAGCACGTCTGAAAACATACCACAGAAGATGGCAAGGTATTTGCCCACAAGGACCCGACTGGCAGGAAACCAATCACTCTCTTTCCCACAGCAAAAAAAAATTGTCATTTCAGGATCCAAAGATGTTTTGAGTGGGCATATTTTCTACTTTTATTCCCTGAGTTATTACAGGATATGAATGTCAATAATAGATAAGCACATCGCAAACAGACTCAGCAAATTCTGCCTTTTTCTGCCCCTGGAGAGCGACCACTCAAGCAATATCTCTGTGCTAGGGTGACAGTTCTCCCTGGAGGGGGACAAGAGACAAATCCCTTCCACTCTACAAGCCCCCTGGCCTGCACCAGCTGATGAATTTATAGTCTCCAATACAGTTAGGTGTGTATAATTCAATGTATTGCTGAAGACCAGTTACTGTATTTTATAGCTGACATTACAAGGGAGATTTTTTTCCCCCTGTGAAATAAAACAATATTTGTTTCCTGAAAGGGAAATGTGCTGTCTGTAGCTATCAGCAGCCAACAGTTGCTGCTGGATAGAACTAAAGGAGAAAAAAGAGGTGGATTTTACTTTAGCCATATGGGGAAGAATGATTTATCACTCACAGTGCTTTTTCAGGAGCAGAGGACCCATTTCAAGCCACTATAGAACGACCAATTTATTGTATTGTACTAAAAATAAGGGCTGGAGAAAACATCCTGACCTGTCGAGCACTGCTACTGAATCCAGATACCTACTCTGTACATGATTTTGTGTGTGAGGGTGTGGGGAGAATGTGTAGGGTTTGGGCTGCCAACCACATATAGGGTCTACAGCTATTTGCCATCAGGATTTGATTCTGTAATTTCCAAGCCCTTCACAGAAATTCATCAGTTCACTCACACAGGATGTCTGTGGGGTAGAAAAAGGGAATACGGGTTTGGGGAATTTGGGTTTTCCTTTGCTTTTGGCCCTATTTCAAAGCTCAGGAAAGCACTCATGAGTGATTACTTGGCTTGTTTCCTGGAAGACAGCACTACTTTAAGGCATCAAAGGCAAAAATTACACTCTGAAGAGTACTTGGTGTCAGTCCAAAGCTGCAGGTCCGGATCAAACAATGAACACTCAGCGGTACCTGCCCCAAGGCCACCACTGGACTTGTCAGAGACCACAGGAGGACTTAACCTTCCCAGAGACATTACAGGTCAGCTTTTCCTGCCTTACAAATCCCTTGATTAGAACATCCAATTTTAACTGGTATATTGGATATTGGGTTTGAGTTTTTAGGGGGGATAATGGACCAGTTAGCAGTGTATTTCAGGTCAGGCTTTAACTCTTGCAAAGAAAATAACATATGCATAATATATGCTACTGTCCCATCACATATATTGGTCCTGTTGTTTCTGCTGTTGCTTTTAAGTAAAAGACACCTGGGGTACAGGAACATGTCTGTGAAGAAAGAGTATTTTTTTTCTACACCCAGATTCAGGATGTAAGAAATTATTGTCTTCCATTGTTTACATTCTTACTAGGAAATAAATGCTATGGAGGAGTTCACACTGTCAATAAGCAGGTAGAAACACCCAAAGAAAGCTCTGATAGAAAGCTCTGGTAGAAAGCTCTGACAATGCTACAGCTTCCACATTTAAAAGGCCTGTGAATGATCAGTGAATGACTAAGGTGACTCATAAGGCTACAGAGACCTCATACGTGCTTTGCATGAAAAAAGCATTTTGCAGCAGTATAATGCAGTTATTTGGCCTTTCTACCATGATGGGCCTGTACCAGACCTGTTAAAGGTGTATATGCCTCCAAGTCCTTTGGCAGACACAAGGCAATGAGCAGCACTTGGGAGGACTCAGAAATGGGCTTTGAAGGCATCAGAGAATGTTTGAAGCATAGCATGTCCAAACTGTGTGAGGGACAAAAATGTGATAGGACAAGGAACAATGGATATAAACTACAGCACAGGAGGTTCCACCTCAACATGAGGAGGAACTTCTTCACTGCCAGGGTCACTGGAATAGGCAGCCCAGAGAGGTTGTGGAGTCTCCTTCTGTGGAGACTTTCAAGACCCATCTGGATGCATTCCTGTGTGGACTACCCTAAGTGATCCTGCTTTGGCAGGGGGCTGGACTTGATGATCTCTGGAGCTCCCTTCCAATCTGGATACTGTGACCCATCTGGATATGTTCCTGTGTGACCTACGCTAGATTCTATGGTCCTGCTCCAGCAGGGGGTTGAAGTCGATGATCGTAGTTCCCTTCCAACCCCTAACATCCTGTGAGCCTGTGACAGAGTCTGGAGTGGTGTGTGACACAGCAGGGACCTAGATGACATTTACTGGATCACTGTGCACAGCTTTTCTCCAGAAATCCCAAGCAGAATCGTGTCTGCATGTGAGGAAGGCAGCATGATTTAGGAAAGAGCCTGCCTTTCAGAGCAAGCCTCAGCACTTGGGCAGTCCATCAGCCTCTCCACGAGCGCCTGTACCTCTTGCTGCTCGCAACTCATTCCTCCCAAGCATTAGGTGTAATGAAGATGGGACAGTCTACAACTTTATGACAGTTCCATTTATTTCAACAGTTTTTGCCTAAATCCAAGTAATGAGCAGCAGTTGCTTCCTCTGCAGCTTGATAAATGTCAGTATTAATTAAAATTGTTTGGAGTAGAGTCGGGCTTTTTTTCCCTCTCTCTGCACCAGGCTGGCAGGGAGGAGAAGCCTGACAGGCAGACGCAGCTGCTGAGCTGTTGACTGGAAATGTCGTCACTGGGAAGGAGGCAAAGGAGCGGTAGCTGCTCTCTGACAGAGTGGATTTGAAATAGTGGAAGCATTTTGTCACCTGCACCGTGCTGCTGCTCAGCGCAGTGTGGGGGAGGATGTCTGGATATGGGTCTTGAACTTAATCCTTTGCTCCCCTGGCTGGGAAGTCTGCAAAGGCAGCTGTTCAGCCCATATGGAGGGGATAGTGCTCCCCCACCACTGCTATCTAATGATGCTTTTCTGACTGACACTCCAGACAGAGCCCTTGATTCAGGAGAGAAGGTCAACCTGACACAATGCCTTTTTAGGATGCAGGGGGAATGAACGGGGGACACCCTCTCTTGCTAAACCTCCCTGTGCACTGTCTACTGACACTGATCCCACTAAGACATTCCTAAACCCAGTATCTTCCACCAGCTTTGGGCGTGCTCAAGCTGCAATCACAATCACACTCCAGTGGCCACAGAAGTGCCTGCTTCCCGCTGTGACAGGTCTGAACACAGCCAAGGTGCCACTGGATGGCTGACATCTTCATTTCTGCTACAGCTATGAGCTCAGAGGAGGACAATACTATCAACAACAGAGAATTTTCATGCAAGATTAGGAAATAATTTTATTTTCTCTTTCCAAACTTTACTGTCAACAGGGGAAAGACATTCAGGTGAACCCGTGGGAATTAAGTGCAGGCGTTCTCCTGACAGACTGAAATGTGTGTTCCACTGTCACTCAGGCACATCTCAACAATCTCCCCAGTGTTTTACTTGACAGGGGAGAAGACAGCTTGTCTTGCAGAGCAGGACCAGTCTCTGTTTTGCAAAACATCATCAAGGAAAAAAAAGGTAAATAATTTTACATGTGCTTTTCCTAAAATCCTGCCTTGCTCTCCAAGAAACCGAAGTCGAAAGAGAGAAAGAAGACTAGGGAAGACAACAACCTCTCCAGATCAAAGGATGGATCCTGATGAATAAGGAGCTAAAAAGGCTTTGGAATTGCAAAATAAGATTTTCTTAAAAATATGGCTTTTATTAGACAAACATGGAGACCTAGTTTTGATTTGCAGAAACAGTGAAAAAAAGGAAAATATGGTTCCCCTTGGCTTTCATAAAAAACCCTTCACCTACAAACACAAGTGTGGAAATGTCATTAAGTAACTATCCCTATTGTAAATGATTACTCAGTTTAATCTCTTTGTTAAGCTCCTTTTCTGTTTCTTTTTCAGGTTTCTGGTAGCACAGCCTGGTTCTTCTAAACACCATCTCCTGCAGCTACATCTTGATTCAGGTACAAGCCCTAGTTTCCTTGATACTGTTCGAATTTACTGTCATCCTTTGATGATCGCATTTGTTTGTATTGAGTACTATATTTGTTCCCTGGTCTGTACAAAGTATGGGTTGTTTCTAGAAAGATATTGACTTCTGAAAACCTAATTTCTGAGCAGACATCCATCACACCAATTGTAGTAGTTTAAAAAAATTCCTTATTAGAAGTGCCTTTTTCCAGCATAGAAGAATAGCAATAGAAGAATAACAATCAAGACTCTCTCCCACCTGTCCTCCTGATGTAATCTTACAATGAGTTGAGATTTCTGTCTTTACACTAAAAAAAAAAAAACCAAACAACAAAAAACCCCAAACCAACAACCCCCTCCCCCAAACAAACAAAAAACCAAACCACACACACACACACACAAAACAACAAAAAACACCCACCTGGTTTCTCTAAGTTTCTTTCCAATAAAAATGTGTTACCTATGATAAATATGTATTGCCTGGGTCAAATGAATCTGATTGTGAAAAGATATTGAGCAGAAGTATTGGTAGGATTTCATTTAATTTCTTTTTAAAAAACCCAAACAAACAAACAAAAGCAACACACCTAAAACCAAACTGAAGCTATTGAATGCTGCTTTGAATTAAATTCTATTTGTTTTAATAAAAGTGTAGTGGCCTGAGTACACATATATTTATTTTAGTAGCAGTGCGTTGGATCCAATAAAACTATATTGGCTTCACAGCTTATGTCTCCTCTTCAGAGAAAATTGATTGAATGGAAAAATGAAACAGGCATGAATGAGCCTGCCCTGAGGTCTCTGCTCGGCTCTGGCATCCAAATAAACTGGTGAGGAAAAAAAAAAAAACAAAACAAACCCAAACAACAAACTCAAACTGTATTGCTAAACATTGCTTTTAAATTTAAATGTGTTTTAATGTCAAGGCTGCACCTGAAGGATTTAATTGCCTCTGTAAAAGAGAGCTGTTTGCAGAACCAGGCTTGGCTGCGGAGGGTCAGCGCATCTGCTTGGAGCTGCAGAAGTAGAAACCTGAGCTGGCTTCATCTCTGCACTGTGCTGGTGTCAGTCAGGCTCGGGCACAGTGGAGGTGTGCAGCCGATGGCCACGGAGCTGTGATGGTGCAGATCCAGTGGCAGTGGCCCCAGCCGGGGGCACCGCTCTCCAAACGTGCAGGCGCACCCAGCATGTATGCCAATCATGCCAGCATTGGGTGCTAGCTGCCAGGGGCTGGCGTTCCTGTGGGGGCCTGGCTGCCACGAGGGTTTTGTGCAGGCTCCCCCAGGGTCAGACGCTTCTGTCACCTGGAAGGAAGGCTGTACTCATCTACTGTTGAACCAGATCTCACAGATGTCTGTATTTTCTATGCAGTTATATGACCTTTTTCAAAACCTGCCTGGATGCATTCCTGTGTAGACTACCCTAGGTGATACTGCTTTAGGCAAGAGGGCTGGACTCGTTGATCTATGGAGGTCCCTTCCAACTTCTAACATTCTGTGATTCTGTGATTCCTGCAGGAAAGCCACCAGAGGCCAACAATCTGATAAGCACAACAGCGGTAATGTTGAGTTATGCCAACATGGACCACAAGAGCATTCCCCTGCTTGAACCCTCTGCCAGAAGCAAAGTTGTAAGGAAGCTTCAGGGAGAGAGATTTTGTCTGTAGGTATCATGACCAGCTGAGCCAAGGGAGGGGACACATCTGGGTCACACTGCCCAGATGCTGTGGTTGCTACAGGGCATGATCACCATCACCTATATCTTATGTCCGTTTAAGGACATCAGGGTTGAAAGTGATGACAAAATGGATAGAGAGCCACATTCTAGGGGAGGAATTTGGTGCTGGGGCTGATAACTGATACAAGTCACTACAGACAAGCTGTGAAGCAGAAAAGGTTTTGACTATGTGGCACCAGGATTCAAGGGACAGCTGTGGAGAGCTTTGTCCATCATTGCTGCTGGCAGAAAGCACTAACACAGCCGGGCAATGCCTCTGCTCCAGCCATGCATCCACCACACTGCTGCCCAGCTCCATCAGTCTGCTCTCAGGGTGCACCTCTACCCCTCGTCACTCACCCCCTGCATGCTGCTGTGGGAGAGCCAGCATACAGGCATGGAGCACGGTCCAAAACCCCTCAGTCAATTACACCACAGTAATATCACATCAGTGAACTCACAGTTTGAGTGCTTACGGCAGATGGACGAACACTTGTCAGTTATCTGGTGCTGAGCAAGAGGCAGATTTATTTCCAGAGCTTGTGACTCTCATTTCTCCCAGCTGAAGCTGCAAGGCAGAATGTGCATCTGTGAGCCTATTTTTTTCAGGCTCAGCTATGTTGCACTGCACCAAAAGCAATGGGGTTTTGGCATGTTTTAATGAGAAAGGAGGGTGGAAGGTGTCTCTGCTTTCCATAGCACTGGAAGCTGCTTGAATTCACACAAGCATGAACTGAATTTACAAATCTCAGCAATACCTTGCATGCACTGACAGCTGGTTCACCAGCAAAGGACTGCACAGCCCAGGGTGAAAAGCATTGGGTAACAGCATTGAGGTGATATTAATGTGTACCTTGGAGCTGGTCAAGGGTCCACTTAGCCCTGTCTCCAGTCCTGGTTGTTGGCAACACTGACTCTTTTGGAGGAATGGAGAGAAACCCCTTGGGAGAGAGGTGCTCTAGTCACTTGAGTAAGGATGATTTAAACCCTGAAAGCAATGCACAGGTGACAGAAGCAACTGCTCTTGATAAAAAACCTGCATTGTATGCATAGCCAGCAGGTCAAGGGAGGTGATTCTCCCCTCTACTCTGCTCTGGTGAGACCCCACCTGGACCAAGTGCAGGGTCCTGCATCTGGGTCGAGGCAATCACAGGCACAAATACAGGCTGGGCAGTGACTGGCTGGAGAGCAGCCCTAAGGAGAGTGAGCTGGGGGTGCTGGTGGGCAAGAAGCTCAGTATGAGCTTTCAATGTGCTCTCAATGTGCATTTGCAGCCCGGAAAGCCGATCAGATCCTGGGCAGCATCAAGAGAAGTGTGGCCAGCAGGTCAAGGGAGGTGATTCTCCCCCTCTACTCAGCTCTGGTGAGACCCCACCTGGAGTACTGCATTCAGTTCTGGAGCCCCTATTACAAGAGGGGTATGGAGGTGCTGGAGCGTGTCCAGAGAAGGGCCACGAGGATGATCAGAGGGCTGGAGCACCTCTCCTATGAGGACAGACTGAAAGAGTTGAGGCTGTTCAGTCTGGAGAAGAGAAGGCTCCGAGGTGACCTCATTGTGGCTTTCCAGTATCTGAAGGGGGCCTACAAGAAGGCTGGGGAGGGACTTCTCAGGATCTCAGGTAGTGATAGGACTAGGGGGAATGGAATGAAGCTGGAGATGGGGAGATTCAGGCTGGATGTGAGGAGGAGGTTCTTCACCATGAGAGTGGTGAAGCCCTGGAATGGGTTATCCAGGGAGGTGGTTGAGGCCCCATCCCTAGAGGTGTTTAAGCCCAGGCTGGATGAGGCTCTGGCCAGCCTGATCTAGTGCAGGAAGTCCCTGCCCATGTCAGGGGGTTGGAACTAGATGATCCTTGTGGTCCCTTCCAGCCCTGACTGATACTATGATAAGTTATTTTTACAGTTGAGTAATAATTATTGGAAACCAGTCCTGAACTCAACGGCTCACTTTTAGCTCCTTCATAGTCAAAGCTGTCCGTGGAGAGCTATTAGTACCTTCTGTCTGGGCAACATTATTGGTAGGAAGAGCAGTGGAAAGTACAGATTAAAAACCTGCGACCAACTTTCTGAATAGTTTTATCTGTTTACTGTCTGTGGATGAGATCCACCTCGGAATAACAGAAATAATTGTATTTGGAGCAGGTTAAAAAAGTTTTCACAGAAAGAGTGGTCAGGCATTGGAATGTGCTGCCCAGGGAGGTGGTTGAGGCACCAACCCTGGATGTGTTTAAAGGTCGTTTGAATGCGGTGCTTGGGGATATGGTTTAGGGGTGAACCTGTAGAGCAGGGTTATCAGTGGGACTTGGTGACCCTGAGGGTCTTTTCCAACCTGAATGTTTCTGTGATTCTGTGATTTTGAGATGCAACTTTCCCCTCCCTTTCACCTTCCTCAAAAAGATAACACAAGTAAAACACATGGGAAAAGGAAGAAAAAAAACCCAAAGAGGCACCGTGCTTATTGCAAGGAAATCAGTTTATGCGTGACTTGAAATCAGAGCAGAGTTTCACTTCATTCTGTCTTGTGTTGTTGTGTTTCATATTTCATGCTTTGGTTAACACTTATTTAGTCTATTCCTAAAGGCTGTGACAGGTTGTCCTGAAAGTTTTTAGACATTCTGAGCATATACTCTCCACAGAGCATGTCAGAATGAAAGGTACAAAGAATTCATTCATTCTTAGGAAAAAAAAATATTAATATTTTAAAGACCCATTGTAACATGAAAGTCATCAACACAGAAGTTATCAACAACTTTGAAGAAAACAAAACTATTTTGTGTGCAATTTCTTTTCTACAATGCAAAAAAAAAAAAATAATAGAATCATGGGATCATTAGGGTTGGAAGGGACTTCAAGGAGCATCCAGTTCCACCCCTCTGCTTTGGGCTGGGACACCTCACACTACATCAGGTTGCTCAGAGCCACATCCAGCCTGGCCTTAAAAACCTCCAGGGATGGTGCTTCTACCACCTGCCTGGGCAACCTGTTCCAGTGTCTCACCACCCTCATGGGGAAGAACTTCCTAACATCCAATCTGAATCTACCCGTTTCTAGTCTTTTTTCCATCCCCCCTAGCCCTGACACCCTCAAAAGTCCCTCCCCAGCTTTCTTGCAGGCCCCCTTCTGATCCTGGAAGGCCACAAGAAGGTCTCCTCAGAGCCTTCTCTTCTGCAGACTGAACTACCCCAACTCTCTCAGTCTGTCCTCATAAGAGAGGTGCTCCAGTCCTCTGAGCATCCTTGTGGCCCTTCTCTGGACATGTTCCAGCATGACCAGATCCTTCCTGTAATAGGGGCTCCAGAACTGGGTGAAGTACTCCAGGTGGGGTCTCACCAGAGTGGAGTAGAAGGGGAGAATCACCTCCCTCGACCTGCCACCCACGCTTCTCTTGACTTAGTCTAGGATACAATTTGTCTTCTGGGCTGCAAGAACTGCAAGTGGAAGATTTGGTTCTTTTTTGAATTCAGATGAAATAAAAAATAAGGAGTGTTGTTTTCCCCCTCAAATTCCCCTCTTCTGCCAACACTAATTTTAGTCATTTTCTGGGGCTTTATAAAGGCTTTTTCTTCTTCCTAGTCACATCTCTGTGGGGGAGGAAGATATAACCAACACATAAGGGTCAGACTTGTGCTTGTCAGCTTGTGCTTTGGCTTCATCTTACAGTGACCAGATCCAATTATACTGGATGAATCTCTGCATTCATTGGATTTCAGGTGTAGCCCCTGCATCTATTTGGCCACTTTGTGTGCTGCTAGCAATGTGGGGTTTGTAAAGCCCAAGAAAATGAAGGAGCAGGGAGAAGGCTGGCATTTGTTACACCAGGGAGCCCCACTGCTCACTCAAGCTGACATTGAGCACACTCATCCCTGGTCTCTCTTGCTTGCCTTTGCTGTTGAGGAAATTCAATCCACTGCCATGTCATTGTTGTAATAATCTTCAGCTCCTGGACACCAGTTCAGGTATGACAGTCACACAAAACCAGTGTCACACTCATCTCAGGCAGGCTGTGCTTCAGCAGTACATCTTCATTGCCTGTGGCTGCCATGCTGACTTCCAGTCATTATTCCCCTTTGAGGCAGTTTGGGAGCAGACAGTGTGAGGAAGACAAGCTGGCCATGGCATTCCTTCCTACTACAGCTTTTCTAGACCTGGCTTTTTTTTTTTTTTTTTTTTTTTTTTTCCTTACTTTTTTTTTTTCCCATTCTCCTCCAGAGCAAAAATCCTCACTTATGCTAGAAGCTACAGCTTCCTTCTGTGCTCTGATGTTGGCCATGAACAAAATATGGGGTCTTCAAATATTTCCCCATAGCTCATCTGCATCTCTCTGAAAGCTGTCTCCTCTTTTCCAACAAAGATAGGTTTTCCAACACAGTCAGGTTTTGGAGAGATTTCTGCTCTTTGTAATTTTTCTGTGTTCTGTTTACTGCTCTTGGTTCTTCCATGTAAACAAACATTTCCACAGTCCTTTGGCCACAAGGATGATCAGAGGGCTGGAGCACCTCTCTGACTGAAAGAGTTGGGGCTGTTCAGTCTGGAGAAAAGAAGGCTCCAAGGTGACCTAATTGTGGCCTTCCAGTATCTGAAGGGGGCCT
Source organism: Picus viridis (assembly GCA_033816785.1). Lineage (NCBI taxonomy): Eukaryota > Metazoa > Chordata > Aves > Piciformes > Picidae > Picus > Picus viridis. Next base: position 8,413,170 of record CM066574.1, on the reverse strand, counting down.
ACAAGAAGGCTGGGGAGGGACTTCTCAGGATATCAGGTAGTGATAAGACTAGGGGGAATGGAATGGAGATGGAGGTGGGGAGATTCAGGCTGGACATGAGGAAGAAGTTCTTCACCATGAGAGTGGTGAAGCCCTGGAATGGGTTGTCCAGGGAGGTGGTTGAGGCCCCATCCCCAGAGGTGTTTAAGTCCAGGCTGGATGAGGCTCTGGCCAGCCTGATCTAGTGTGAGGTGTCCCTGCCCATGGCAGGAGGGTTGGAACTAGATGATCCTTGTGGTCCCTTCCAACCCTGACTGATTCTATGAGTATATGATTCTATGACTCTCATGCATGTTTTATTACCCTTTCTCATGCACAGCTTATCACTCCTGGATTCTCCACAGGGCCTTGGTTTCCTACAGTCCCTTCTCAGCTTTTACCATGGTTTGTTCCATTAGTGGTTCAGAAAAGGTGTAATTAGGATAAATTAAATTTATTTTAAAATACAGGCCTGTGCTGTGGTTTGTTGCCTTTTTTATTCTCTGCCTTTTATGTGCTGGATGCATTGGTGGTTTATGAACTTTTCTACACAGCACCTATGTCTTTTCAGACAAGAAAGGCTCAAGAATAACTCAGGGTAGTTCAGCCTGACATCACAGCTCTCCCACCCAGCTGAGGTCTCCTCCAGCCAGTGCTGCCAAGGGGGAGGGACACTCATTAATAATATCTTAGCTGACTGGAGGCAGCCGGTTCTGCTTTACTTTGGGAAGAAATGGTTCGTAGAGGAGTGTCACTGATGAAGTCTTAAGGAGCACAGCTGACACCCTGCGGCCTGCTGAGTCTGGTGGATTGGCATGTGAGTATTTCATGTATGTGATGCAACTGAGGTTGCACTGCTCCAGAGTCTAACAGAACCGTGGGGATGCTACCATTGCATTAGGTACTTTTGAGATGGAGTTTCTGCTGAGTCTTTGCCCTGCACAGCTCTCTTAGGTTAGTTTGGTGCTTTAAACTCATCTAAGATCAGGGCTGAGAAGTGCAAAGGTCTGTGCAAATGAAGCTGAGAAGAGGAGGAAAATATTCCTGTAGATTTCAGAAGCAGCTGGCACAGAAGCAGCAAGCACAGAAACGAGACCTTTGTTTGGGGTTTTGGACAAAACTGGAGCTGACTGACATCTGCACTGGCCACATGCAGCTTTCACCTCTGCCTATCTACACTTGGATGTGTTTGACACTCCATCAGGTTATTTGTCAACCTATGGGACAGGGTTCAAAAGGAACACAGCTATGAAACCACTGGCTTTTCAAACCCAAAACCAAATCATACACATATGCCTCAGTCCTCATACACCTGCACTAGCAAACAAGAAAGAAAACAACAACCAGACTTTCCAAGTTTTGCTTAATTTTTGCTGGGTTTTAAGGTCAAACAATTACAGAAATGCTGAGGTGGTCATTTCTCAAAAAGGTTATGTAGTGCTCTAGATAAAGCCCACTTTAAATGAGAAGTCTTACTCCACAAACCCACCCTCTGCTCAAATTTGCATAAACTTATTAGCTGACTGTATATGATCATGAAAGATGTAAGTTAAAGGAAGAAAGGTATTCAGCAGTGTGAATAGTAGCAAACACACATTAAGAGATAATGTCCCATTAAGACCTGGTTAGATGATGCTGACTTGTTTCTGGGTTTGCTCTTTTTCAATCATCTCTCACACCCATGAACTGAAACAGGGATTATGTTAAGTGGACTACTGTTGGTGGTGATTTCAAAACAGAGTTCCTTTGCCCAGACTTCCCAGCTCCTTTCTGTTTGCTTTCTGCAGACACTAGAGCAATGGAGCCTGGCTTACGTGAGCACCCATGGAAAGCCCAATTGAAGTCTGCACGCTTGAAGTGCAGCAGAAGTGCTGGACTGAGATGACAAAGCTCTACCCGAGTCTCAAGCTTAATGAGGGACAAAAATTCTTTATCCACCACGGCTGTGACCATTTCTCTTCATTCTGTGCTCTGCAATTAGCACCCTTAAAAAGGACGCTGCTTAACACAGTGGGGGGTCTTAGTTTCTTGGGAAATTCTTCTAGAGCCCAGACACACAGGCAAGTGAATGAGGTTTTGACTGTGCCATTGGCAACCTGGCCTGGGGATGCAGGTGCTGTTATTTCAAGTGAATGTAATTAAAATATTTCATTTCAACTCTACAACATCGACAGCAGAGACTGTGGTACAACCACATTTCCAGGCTGAAGCTTTGAGGAAAACCACTCCAGCAGGGTAAAATTTATATTAGCTACCCAAGGCTCTCCCCGAGACACAAGATCTGCATTCCTGCAGATGCAGGAAAAAAAAAAACCCACACCAAATCAGGCCAGTGTGATACCACTGATGATGAACTCAGCCCTCTTTCAAACAGGCAGATTGAAATACTTGCAGCAGACCCTTCACAGTCTATCCGACCTGTTAGGAAAGAAGAAAGATAATAAATTGGACAAGCACATTTGAATTACAAATAAATTCGAAGAAGCTACAATCAAGGTACTGACATTTGGTGAGGAGAAAAAGAAAAAGAAAAAAGAAGAACAAAAGAAAGCTTTTTTTTGTGGGTAAATGATCTGCTGAAAAAATTATTTACTCAGCTCTGCTGTGAAGAGCTCTCTGGTTAGGCCAGAGAGAAACAGGTACTTTATTTACTGGTTCAGCCTTCTGGTCCTGAGAATCAATCTTTGACCACTGAAAAAACACTGCTGCCTTTTCAAGTGCAATTTATTCAAGAAGACTTTTTTTTTTTTTATTACTTATTTATTTCTTTTTCTTTTCAGGATGCTGCAGAGATTCCTGATTTTCATTCGTCTTTGTCTGGAGATGTGAAATAATATTTCTATATTGGCCATTTCATTGCTAATTTCTCAATATATTCATATATTCATTTTGGATATGGGATTTGTGAAGGTCTCTGCTGACTCCCAGACCATGCTGTTAAAAATGGAGATAAACCTGCTGAAGATAATTTACCTCTATTCCTGTATAACAGGTAATATTAAAACTAATGGCATATGAGAGGAGATGGGTTTCTTTTCACCTTGAGTGCTTTATAATATTTGTGAAGAGCAGTGGTCCTTGGACAGGGAACAGGAACCCCTGGCTCCTGCTCTGCACTGTGCTGCCAAAATGCTCAGCCTCTGCTTGAGGTGTTGGAAGAGGTCCTGCTGATTTGGGGCAAATCACACTGCCCTCCTCATCTCATCCTTCATTTTCTCATTAGAATAGAATAGAATAGAATAGAATAGAATAGAATAGAATAGAATAGAATAGAATAGAATAGAATAGAATCAGGTTGGAAGAGACCTTCAAGATCATCACTTCCAACCCATCATCCAACCCACCTAATCAACTAAACCATGCAACCAAGCACCCTATCAAGTCTCCTCCTGACCACCTCCAATGATGGTGACTCCACCACCACTCTGGGCAGCCCATTCCAATGGGCAATCACTCTCTCTGTATAGAACTTCTTCCTAACATCCAGCCTAAACCTCCCCCAGTGCAGCTTGAGACTGTGTCCTCTTGTTCTGGTGCTGGTTGCCTGGGAGAAGAGAACAACCTCTGCCTGTCTGCAACCTCCCTTAGCGTAGCTGTAGAGAGCAATAAGGTCACCCCTGAGTCTCCTCTTTTCCAGGCTAAGCAACCCCAGCTCCCTCAGTCTGTCCTCATAGGGCTTGTGCTCCAAACCCCTCACCAACTTTGTTGCCCTTCTCTGGACACGTTCCAGCAACTCAACATCCTTCCTAAACTGAGGGGCCCAGAACTGGACACAGGACTCAAGGTGTGGCCTAACCAGTGCAGTGTACAGGGGCAGAATGACCTCCTTGCTCCTGCTGGCCACACTGTTCCTGATGCAGGCCAGGATGCCATTGGCCCTCTTGGCTGCCTGGGCACACTGTAGGCCCATGTTCAGCCTACCATTGACCAGTGCCCCCAGGTCCCTTTCTGCCTGGCCACTCTCCAGCCACTCTGACCTCAGCCTGTAGCACTGCATGGGGTTGTGGCCAATGTGCAGAACCCGTCACTTGGATGTGTTCAATCTCATGCTGTTGGATTCTGCCCATCTGTCCAGCCTGTCGAGGTCCCTCTGCAAAGCCTCTCTGCCCTCCAGCAGATCAACTCCTGCCCCCAGCTTGGTGTTGTCTGCAAATTTACTGATGATGGACTCAATGTCTTCATCCAGATCATCAATAAAGATGTTAAGGAGCATGGGCCCCAGCACTGATCCTTGGGGCACACCACTAGTGACTGGCCACCAGCTGGATGTGGCACCATTCACCACCACTCTCTGGCCTTGGCCCTCCAGCCAGTTCCTAACCTAACGCACTGTGCTCCTGTCCAAGCCATGAGCTGATAGCTTGGCTGGGAGTCTGCTGTGAGGGACAGTGTCAAAGGCCTTGCTGATGTCCAGCTAGACTACATCCACAGACCTCCCCACATCCACCAGGTGGGTCACCTGATCATAGAAGGAGATCAGGTTGGTCATGCAGGACCTGCCCCTCCCAAATCCAGATCTTGTTTAATGCACACAAGGCATGTGTGCCTCTCCATCCAGCCCAGGTGGCAGCAATTCTCCTGATGTGGGGTAAGGCACAGCATAAAGCCTGGATCTGGAATAACACCACTCTAAAAGTGTTCCTTGCAACACAGACACAGGCAGAGTAGTGTGTTTTATACCTCCTGTATATTTATCTTCCAATGTTATATACACTTTGGGTTGCCACTGGGTTATTTTTAGGTCATTTCAGGAATATGTATTTCTGCAAGAGATATTTCTGGGAGCTCTGCCAAGTTGGAAACTGTAGTAGCCTATAAATCCCTTGCAAGGATGTATACCAAAGAGCCACTGCCAGTCTTTTCCTCACAGCTCCCAGGGAGAAAGCACATAAGTCTGCAGGAAAAAAAGAGTGTAAAACAAATGCCCCTGCAAGGCTCTGGAAGAGCCAGATGCCCAGCAGAGATTCAGGCACACACCCCTGCTGGAAGCAGCATACATGCCCCCATCACCCAGAGTTATTCATGTGCAAAGCTTCTTGATAAGCAGACCCTGCAATGACTGCTGTAACTCCAGATGATGTAGCTTGCCGGGTTTAGAAATTCCTTGTCTTAGAAATGTTGGCCTGGATTTGGAGTCCTGGAATTTAATCTGGGAGCATCTTTCCATTTGTCAAAAATGCATCATAAACCAACTAGCAGATTTGAGTTTCTCTGGGCTTGGAAGTGCTTGCAAGGGTTTGATACTAGAAAACAATGGATCCCAGGCACTGCTGGGGCAGGGCAGAAGTGTGGCCCTGAACACAGAAATTAATCACGTCTCTTCCAGTTAATTTGCCTTTTTTTCAGGGTTTGGATTGTTCTGTACTTCATGTAGAAGGGCATGGTGCTCTGAAATATAGCCAAAGCTGAAAAGCACAGTTGCTTCTCTTTCCTAAGCACTGGTAATGCTCTAGAACTAACAAAAATTAACTAAATCCCTTTTTGCAGCACCACCTTTTCCCAATTTGGATGTCAAGATTTTGCTGTATAGATCTTAATCATGTTTACAAGCCACGATGCTGTCAGCATTTCAGGGAGAATTTCTATTCTGTAACACTGATGTTTTTTCCTTCACCACAAAAAAAAAAAAAAAAAGTATGGATCAGCTAAATTCTGCTGCACCTAGGGGACCAACTTTCCACAAAAGATGTCAATAGGGGGAAAGAATTTAAATGCTAAATTAACCCCCAGGCAAAAAGCAATGTTTTAGCCTAATGCTTCCTCAACATCCAGGACAAATTTTGCTAAGAGAGAGTTTTAAAACGAATCTGTGTCAAAGCAGATCTGTTATCTGCTAGATAAGTAATGGGCTTCATCAGTCATTTCTATCCATGGGAAGGGGGCAAAAGAGGGAAGAGGAAAGTGAGCCTGTTGGAAGGCTGTCTGTTGGAAGGCTGTCTGTTGGAAGCATTAACCAGACAGTGAGATTGCGTGTCTGCATGCAGAGTTGAAAAGACACAGATCATCAGATATCAGCCATGCCTTTGAAAATGGGTCATAAACACTAGAGGAAAGGATACAAGGACAAAGGGAGCAGCAGAGCTTTAAACTGCAGAGGTTATTTAAGTGTGTGTGTGTGTGTGTGTGTGTGACTGTGTGTGTCTGCTTATGGGATAAACAAGCAGGATAAAGAACTCCAATCTGTCAAACAACAATACTGAGTTAAAGGCTTGTTTATAAGAATATTGCTCAACACTCTTCTGCCTCCCCCTTGAAGCTGAGCTGGGAGCTGTATTAAAACCCACTGTACAGCAGTATCTAAATTACATGGGGGAGATGAGGAGGCACAGAGCAATGGGAGCTGTACTAGATGATGTGTCCTCTCTTTCCCTAGCAGTAGCTTGATCCATTTCCAGGTGCTGGAAAGCAGTTATCCGCTTTGTGAGAATGTCAGCAGCATCTGGGATAATGAACTCTCCCTCAATCAGGCCCATGGCCTATGGCCTGGTTTAGGAGTCTACTGAGGTCTGGGACAACAAGGCAGTTTGGATGCTGTCATGACTTTGTTAGAAAGAACCCTGCTTCATGTTTCAGCACATGAGAATTGTACATTATGAAGTGATACCTTCCAAATGAAATGGCATGATTTGCACCCTGGTTCTCATCCTTGCACAGATCACCAGCAGCTTCAAGGCAGAAAGTGATCTAATAAAAACTCTCAATGGTATACAGGCATTTTTGGCTGTTGCTCCTTCCCCTGCTCGTCTCACACACTCATAAAAGAGTTTAAACTAGTAATAACATCAATAACACATCTTTAGGAAACAAAGTGAAGTAACTGGAATTTAAGGAGCTGGTGAACTATGGAAGCAGTTGTCTATAGTAGAATCATAGAATCGTTAGGGTTGGAAGGGACCTCAAGGATCATCCAGTTCCAACCCCACAGCCATGGGCAGGGACATCTCACACTACAGCAGGTTGCTCACAGCCACATCCAGCCTGGGCTTAAAAACCTCCAGGGATGAGGCTTCTACCACTGCCCTGGGCAACCTGTTCCAGTGTCTCACCACCCTCGTGGGGAAGAACTTTTTCCTAACATCCAATCTGAATCTACACAATTCTTTTTTTTTCCATCCCCCTAGTCCTATCACTACCTGACACCCTCAAAAGTCCCTCCCTAGCTTTCTTGTAGGCCCCCTTCAGATCCTGTAAGGCCACAATAAGGCCTCCTCAGAGCCTTCTTTACTCCAGACTGAATAGTTCCAACTCTCTCAGTCTGTCCTTATAGCAGAGGTGCTCCAGCCCTCTGCTCATCCTCGTGGCCCTTCTCTGGACATGCTCCAAGGCTTTATTTATAGGGCTTTATTCGTCTTCTGACTCAGGGGCAGCAAATGTGAATCTGGTAAGAAAAAAAAAAAAAGAAAGAGAGAAAAAAGGAGTATTTGTTCATATTGCATAAAGCCAGAAAATGAGATGTGCAAATATCATGTGAAAATCTAATGTAATGTGACCTATCGGAACAACAGCACGCTCAAACCCCAGCAGAAGTAAAAATATCTGACAGTTTGAATTAATTGAAAATTTGGAGTATTTCTGAGCCATTATTTAGTGCTGTCTTTAGCAGAAATATTGCTGTTCCCCTCCAAAATATGTAAGCATGTGTCATGGCTGGAAGTTAAACAACGTGCACTTAATGTTCAGGCATCCTCTTTGTGAAGGGAAAGAGAGGTCCTGTGAAAGACCTCCCACATGCTCCAGGAATGCAGCCTTGAGCACCTAGCATCTTAAAGGGAAAACTATTTTACAGTTTGGAAAGTATCTGGAGCCTCCCAAGCACATGTACACACATATTCCAAGATCTCCTATGTACTCACCTCTGAACAGACTGCCATACTAATACTAATACATGTCCAGAGAAGGGCAACAAAGCTGGTGAGGGGGTCTAGAGCACAAGCCCTATGAGGAGAGGCTGAGGGAGCTGGGGTTGCTTAGCCTGGAGAAGAGGAGGCTCAGGGGAGACCTCATTGCTGTCTACAACTACCTGAAGGGTGATTGTAGCTAGGTGGGGATTGGTCTCTTCTCCCAGGCAACCAGCACCAGAACAAGAGGACACAGTCTCAAGCTGTGCAAGGGCAAGTTTAGTCTTGATCTTAGGAAGAAGTTCTTCCCACAAAGATAGACTGGCCATTGGAATGGGCTGCTTGAGGAGATGGTGGGGTCAGCATTCCTGGAGGTGTTTAAGAAGAGACTGATGAGGCACTTAGTGCCATGGTCTGGTTGATTAGATAAGGTTGGGTGATCAGTTGGACATGATGATCTTGGAGATCTCTTCCAACCTGGTTGATTCTGCAATTCTGTAATCCACCAAACCCAGGATATCCCGTAGGTTGTAAGCTCAGCCTCAGCTTAGCCGCTCATCTGGCCTCATGAAAGGATGGCCCCATAAGAACACAACTCCATAGTGATGCAGTCTCTTTTCTCTAGCTGTGGCCTCTTCCTCTCCAATGAATCCATACAACAAAGTGCAAAAGATTTCCTCCAGTTTTTGGGGCACTGGATTTACATGATTCCTGAAAGAAAGAGAGGAAGGCTTTCTTTGTGGAAAAGGGAACACAATGAAAAAGCAGAAGGCAACAATAGTTTGATTTGTGCTTTTATTTTTCCTTTCTCTGTGCAACCCTGAATGTAGGAAGAGGCACTGGTCTCATGGAATATGACAGCATATCCCAGTTGAGCAACACCTATAGAGGGCATCCACAGAAAACATGGAAGCTCCTGGCAGCTAAGGAGGAGGACAGCTGGGGAGGTGAAGGAGTATGGTGCCTCAGGGTGAAATGACACCCAGGGAGAACAGTAGCTCTGACACAATCTGCCAGCATTTGTACAAATACAATAAAGCTTTCATGGCCCCTCCACTCCCAGGCCTTTCTCCCATCCTGCTGCCTGTGATACAGCCCCAAGGCAGCTCTATGAGTATCAGTTTTCTGTAGATCATTCAATAGATGTTAAACACAGCAAGCTGTGCCCATGGCAGGCTGTTTGGGATAGCTGCAGTCCAGACCCTCCATGAGGCAACCACAGAGGGACTCTATAGAGTTTCTGTATGTTTTGTCAGGTAAACATGACAGTCCTCAAATTCAGCAGGATCACTGCAAAGCTGCCACACATGAGATCCAGGATTCATGCACACTTAAGACATTGCAAGTGATATTTTCTTAGCAGATGGACTTAAGCACCACATTGAAAACTACTTTAGCAGTGAGTGACATAGGGAGGTTACAGAGCTATAGAAGAGCATCAGACTACTATTTTTATTGCTGAGTGCAGTTGTCCTAGTTTCAGGAGGCAAGGCTGGTGAAATTTATTGCTATATTAATAACCTTCATACTATCCTTTTGGGGGGGTTGTTAGTGTGTTTTGAGGGGTTTTTTGGTTGTTGTTTTTTTGGTGGTCCCTCTTGCATGTTTCTTTAAAACCCATGAGATCATCTGCTGCCTAGTAACAGAAAGCAGTTTATTTTGGAGGAAGAGGAGGAACTGACAGATTTTTGCTCCTGTGAACTGTATAAGAAATTTAACAAACCAGATACAGATGGATCAATACAGGCTGTTCTGTATTTATTATCCCTTGTCTTCCTCACTTTATTTTTATGACTATTAAAGATGCTATCATTGATATACAATTTTTGACTGTCTCTGTATAATGTATACAAAGGACAATGCTGCCATTGATATTCAAGTAAAATGCTGGAGTATTGAACAGCCTAAAGAAGTGCCTGCCTTTCATTTCCACAGCACTAGGTTTAGCCAGGGATGGATCTCTAGTGAGCAGCATTTCTTTTATGCTCCAGGAGTTTGATCTTTGCTCTATTTTTTGCATTTTCAAGCATGCTTGAGTTTTCCTTTAGGTGGGACTTTATCTGGCAAGTCCTTGAGCCCTCTGCCTCAATAAAATCATTCCCTTTAGGCTCGTGAAGATCAAGAAACACAGCGGTGCATGGCTCCAGTGCTCTGATGATGCAATATCAATTAAAACTCACTACTCACTGTAGGTGAGGGGGAGTCATGCTCCACACCGTGACATCTGATCACTCGTAAACAACTGATGTCACTAGTAAACAACGAGTGAGTCTAAAGATTGACATGGCTTATAGAATCATAGAACTGTTAAGGTTGGAAAGGACCTCAAGGATCATCTAGTTCCAACCCCTACCATGGGCAGGGACACCTCACACTACATCAGGTTGCTCAGAGCTACATCCAGCCTGGCCTTAAAAACCTTCAGGGATGGGGGATGAATCAAGAAAAAAGCTGCGAAGACCCATCTCTGCCACATGACCTGGTGCCTCTGATAAATGCCCTGCTTACACCTCCAGCTTCCAGCAACTAGGAGGAACTGGACCATATAATTTAATGGACTTTGTGGGATTAATCCTCCCTTAATTTATCCAATCCCTTTCTGATACAGAATTTATACTGTCATCCCCTGGAGCTGGTGTCATCTCGGGCTGTGTACTCCTCTGCACCCAGATTTATGTCAACTGCTAGTTGAAAACTCTCCATTAACCCTTTATACTCTAAGTGTCAACTACTTGATCATGTTTTGATTTTGGTAGCGCCCATCCCTCCCAGGCTGATTCCTACAAGAATTTCCCAAGTTCTTTAAAAAAATAAACCCCAAGTTTCTCTCTCAGCTCCTCACAGGTATCTGCATTTCTGCACATCCCTCTGCAGGAAGCATCTCACAGAACATCATCATGGAGTCTGCAGCCTTTTCATTTACCCACAGATCTTCCCTAGTGTTCTCAGAGTGATTATCTAGATACCATCATGTGGACAGTGCTGAAATCCCTAGAGTTATTGGAAACCTTGTTTGGCCACCCTGGGCTCAGGAGGTAGCTTGTTCTGGGGGTACATGAACTGTCTGCAGTACGTGTGACTTACATTGCACTTTTGCAAGGTCACAGGGCTTTTGCAGGTGACGCACAGTGCAATACTCTCAAACCATCTTCTCAGACATATTTTTCCTGACCATTGCTTCACTAACAGCCATTTTGCTGTTCTAGGACTTATTTACTTTAATTATTCTTTTATCTGCAGTTTTCTGAGGAGCCAGGGCTGGAGAAGCCTGTGGCTATCTCCTCTTGCACAGCTAAACTACTGCTGTAGCCACAGTCCCAGAGGCACCCAGGTCAGCAAAGCCTGTACATGGGTTGATGCAGATTGTGTTTTGTCATGAAGGAATAACCAGATTTGGACTCACACAGCCTGATTCCAGTTCCAGGATGATCAGAGTGCTGAAGCACCTTTCCTACGGAGACAGACTGAGAATTGGGGCTATTTAGTCTGGAGAAGAGCAGTCTCTGAGGAGATCTTATTGTGGCCTTCCAGCATCTGAAGGGGGCCTAAAAGAAAGCTGGGGAGGAACTTTTGAGGGTGCCAGGTAGTGATAGGACATGGGGAGATGGAGCAAAAATAGAAGTGGATTCAGATTGGATGTTAGGAAGAAATTCTTCCCTATGAGGGTGGTGACACACTGGAACAGATTGCCCAGGCAGGTGGTAGAAGTCTGATCCCTGGAGGTTTTTAAGGCCAGGCTGGATGTGGCTCTGAGCAACCTGATGTAGTGTGAGGTGTGCCAGCCTATGGCAGGGGGATTGGAACTGGATGATCCTTGAGGTCCCTTCCAACCCTGGCAGTTCTGTGATTCTGTGAAATGGCTAAACCACACTTCAACTTACTTGACACTCTCCGTTGATCAGGTCCTTACTGCCACTTAGCAGGAACTACAACATATTACATTCAATGTGCTCTAAACCATCCTCTCATTGGCCTCTGGTGGCTTTCCTGCAGGAATCACAGAATCACAGAATGTTAGAAGTTGGAAGGGACCTCCGTAGATCATCGAGTCCAGCCCTCTTGCCTAAAGCAGTATCACCTAGGGTAGTCCACACAGGAATGCATCCAGGCAGGTTTTGAAAAAGGTCATATAACTGCATAGAAAATACAGACATCTGTGAGATCTGGTTCAACAGTAGATGAGTACAGCCTTCCTTCCAGGTGACAGAAGCATCTGACCCTGGGGGAGCCTGCACAAAACCCTCGTGGCAGCCAGGCCCCCACAGGAACGCCAGCCCCTGGCAGCTAGCACCCAATGCTGGCATGATTGGCATACGTGCTGGGTGCGCCTGCACGTTTGGAGAGCGGTGCCCCCGGCTGGGGCCACTGCCACTGGATCTGCACCATCACAGCTCCGTGGCCAACGGCTGCGTACCTCTGCTGTGCCCAAACCTGAACTGTCTGCAGTGTGTATAACTCCCCAGATTTCTTGTAGACCCCCTAAGACACTGGAAGGCCACAATAAGGTCTTCTTGGAGCCTTCCCTTATCCAGACTGAACAGCCCCAACTCCCTCAGTCTGTCCTTATAGGAGAGGTGTTGCAGCCCTTCTCTGGACACATTCCCGCACATCCATATCCTTCCTGTAGGGGCTCCAGAACTGCACACAGTACTCCAGGTGGGGTCTCACCAGAGCAGAGTAGAGGGGGAGAATCACCTCCCTTGACCTCTTGCTTCTCTTGATGCAGTCCAGGATGTGATCGGCTTTCTGGGCTGCAAGTGCACACTGGTGGTTCATGTTATCCTTGCCTGCATTTGACTGACAAGCATCATGCCAGATAATATGACTGTCAACAAGAGAATTAAACCTGGTTACGGAAACATGGGTATCAGAGTTGAAAGTATTTATGCTGCAAGTCCTGATTGCAGCCAGGGTATAGCATAATTACCTGCAAGGCAGTTTAAATGTTCCACCCTGCGTCTGGTAGCTGTCTGAAGGTGAGAAACCAAATTGAGCAATGACTACTCACTGCACTACTTGGGCAGATTTACAGCCTGCCATGTATTTTCAGTTTAGGATCTGAAATTGGACTGAACTTGGATATGGAAAATGTGATTTTCCAGGCAAGTTGACTCAGTTTCTATTAAAGACAAAGCAAAGGAGAAAAACTAAACTTTTCTTTTTTCTTTTCTTTTCTTTTCTTTTCTTTTCTTTTCTTTTCTTTTCTTTTCTTTTCTTTTCTTTTCTTTTCTTTTCTTTTCTTTTCTTTTCTTTTCTTTTCTTTTCTTTTCTTTTCTTTTCTTTTCTTTTCTTTTCTTTTCTTTTCTTTTCTTTTCTTTTCTTTTCTTTTCTTTTCTTTTTTTCTTTTCTTTTCTTTTTTTTCTTTTCTCTTCTTTTCTCTCTCTCTCTTCTCTTCTCTTCTCTTCTCTTCTCTTCTCTTCTTCTTTCTCTTCTCTTCTCTTCTCTTCTTCTCTTCTCTTCTCTTCTCTTCTCTTCTCTTCTCTTCTCTTCTCTTCTCTTCTCTTCTCTTCTCTTCTCTTCTAAAAGGAACTTCAGCTGCACTCCTGCAGCAACGTTTGCCTCAGATATCAAAACGAGAGCATGATGCCCTTGCAAGTCTGGCACCAGGTATCTGGTGCTGTGTAGTTGGGAAATCTGCTCTGTCTAGGCAGCCTGTATTGATTGAGGCAATCCCTGCAGATTTAGTGAGAAGAAAATTAATTCCTTTGCTCAGCTACATCTGGGATAAGCAGGTGGAGATCCAGGGCTTAAGTCTTACAGTAGAAGGAAATATTATTCTAGCAACTCAGTTTGTTAAAAACAAATGGTGTGGCATTTAAATTGGGGCATCTGTCTCTGGCAACCAAGCACCTCTAATCAGTTTCTCACCTTTACATTTGGATGCAGTGAAGGCAGAGGTACTGCATTTACAATTATAGCAGATGACTTCATCCCTCCGAAATGACTTTAAAAGATTAGGATTCATAGATTATTTATTAACTCTTAGTGGTTGTATTTCCAGAATGGGAACAACATATTGCATCAATGTCTACTTTCACAGTTTTACTATTTTAATTAAGAGGGAAAGGCATACTGCTGTAAGGAACCCAGCTCACATACCACTGTGCAAGGCTTTTCCCTTGCTGTCTCCTTTTTAGTACAAAGCCTTTGTTCCTTTAAAGTAATGTTAATAGCAGTGATCATAACACTGGAATTTTCCTGCCATATCTCATAAATAACAGGTCTGGCTAAAACAAGGCTGTTCAGCCAAGCCATCCGAAACAGGCAACCCAACAGTTTAATTGACCCATTTTGATCATGAGCATCTGATCCACAGGTTGGCAGGAAGGTTTGTGACCAAGTGGCATTGGCAGTTTTATCCAAACACCCCTGCTGCCTAGATAACAACAACAGCAACAAAGTTTTGGGTTTTTTTTTTTTTTAATCTTGTGTAAGTTTGTGACAGCAACTGCAACACATCCAGAATTGTTTTCCTTCCATGGATTTTGTAGCAAATCTCTCCCCTCTTAAAGCCTTCACTCAGTTCCTGGATAGGAAAACGGCATGTCTTAAAGCGGTAAAAAAAGGATGAGGCAAACATAAACACTGTGTTCCAGACCTCCAAACCAGGTGCCAGTCCAGATGAAATATAAAGCTGTCCATAGCTCAAGTGGACATATTTTTCCAAGGAAGGCTGAGAAGGGTCAAGTACATGAAAAGCCAGACCTAACCGATGCAGGAGGAATGCCAAGTCCTTCCAACAAAGCTGGGGAACAAGGAAGAGATAACCACAGCCCCGCATGCCTGTGGTAGCTAATCAGCACCGGCACATTGCCGAGCTGCAGCCTGGACTCTTCTGTGGGAAAAGGCAGGGATCAAAGTCAGGAGGCAGAGTGATCTGCAGTGTGATTTGCTTTGACAATGTGTTGTCCCAACTGAAAAAAGAAAACAACGTAATTTAGACGCTGTCAAGACAGAACATCACCGTTAAGGAAATTGAGATCTAATTATCAAGATACTGTTTGGGAGATCTGCTATGTAATAATCCACTGACATGGTGAAGAATTAACCCCTTTCAAAGGTACATAATCATATTTTTCCTCTATCTCTAGTACTTAACAATTCCCAGCCAGATTAAATGCATCAAGCTCCATCACTGAGCATTTAAAAGCACACCACATAATGCTTTCAGGCTGGGTGCAAAGTGTTATTTCATGCTAAGATGCTGAGGAGTGGCTTCACCTCAGTGTTCTGATTCATTAAACAACTACACTTTTGTGGTGCCATTCTTGAATGACAAGGCATATCTACAAAATGCAGCATGGGTTTGCAGGGTAACACCTCTATGATTAGAATAATTTGCAAGGCACAAGAGCTAAGAAGCAGAAAGAAGACCCATCGAGCTCATGCCAGGCTATCACAATGGGACTTTTTCTGCTAGAGAACTGAGCTGCTCTTTTAAACTCTTGCATGAGAGGCATGTTCCAAAACCTACATTCTTCATTTTACCTTGAAAAAGAAAAGTCCTTTTGGAAAGGTTCTTTTACAACTCACTGGAAATTTCAAAATGGAAGATCTCATTCCAAAAATTTTCACCATCCTTAATTTCCTCTTTTTCTTCTGGACAAATGTTTTTAGCACATTTAGACAATGGGTAGGACGGACAACTTTGTGCATGCTTACCAAACAAAGTGCTAAACAGCCCCATGGCTAATTCTTTGCTCTTTGTTACAAATAAAGGTGATTGCAACACTGAAAATTTGCAGTTAATTACAGTTAAGAAAGTCAACTGCAGAACCCAGTCCTGCTTGGTTTAAACCTTCAGCTTTCCTCTGGGGTAAATCTCACAAACCTTTTATGCAGGTTTTTATTTCCTCAAACTTCCTTTATCTTTTAGCTTAAATTCAGTGCACACAACGTAATGGCTGCTGAGGTGGAGTTATGGGACATGCCGGGAAAGGAACTCTGAGCTAGCAGCAATTTGCATGTTTAATTAATCAGGACTCTTGGGCAAGGCTTTTTGTTCCAAGGAAGCATTCTTCACCTGGGTATGTGCCTTCATCAAATCCAGAAACTTCTCATGAAGCATATGTGCCTCCAGAGTCCAGAGTAGAAACTTCTGCCCCAAAGAAGAGTTCTGCTCCCACCAGAATTGCAGGCTGGAAAGACATATATACATTTGCATCTTTTGACTCCAGATGGAGGGTTCTCTCCACCATCCTCTTCCAGGCTGAAGCCATGTCCACTTTTTCCACCCTTGGAAGACATTGTTCCCAATGCAAGACATTGTTAATTTACTGGGAGAACTTCTCTGGCTCTGATCATTCTGTGAACCTACAAATAAAATGCTTGGTAAGCAGGTTCGAATCTCAGCTGGGTACTTCAAGGGTGTGAATGAAAACCTCTCATGACTCAGATGGTAGCATTGGACTTTTGGCTGCTAGGTCATGCCCTGTTTTGGGACAGACGGCCGGAGCACCTTTCCTATGGAGACAGACTGAGAGTTGGGGCTATTTAGTCTGGAGAAGAGCAGTCTCTGAGGAGACCTTATTGTGGCCTTCCAGCATCTGAAGGCGGCCTAAAAGAAAGCTGGGGAGGAACTTTTGAGGGTGTCAAGTAGTGATAGGCCATGGGGGGATGAAGCAAAACTAGAAATGGGTAGATTCAGATTGGATGTTCTTCACCATGAGGGTAGTGAGACACTGAAACAGGTTGCCCAGGGAGGTGGTAGAAGCCCCATCCCTGGGGAGGGTTTTAAGGCCAGGCTGGATGTGGCTCTGAGCAAGCTGATGTAGCGTGAGGTGTCCCTGCCTACGGCAGGGTGGTTGGAACTGGATGATCCTTGAGGTCTCTTCCAACCTTCCCATTTATAATGACCAGGAGAAAGTCAGGCTTTTCTGTGGAACAGTGCAGTTATGCTTGCTGTAAAATTCAGAGCTAAAGTCCAGGCTAAAGCATTCTTATTCCTGCTAAGACAACAGCAGATTAAATAGGATGAACTGATCAGCTCTACTTCTTGTAAAGTTATCCCCAGAGATAAATGTACAATGTTGTTATGGAGGCTGTGGTGGTGTCTGCAGTGTAACTAAGGCTGACAGACTGCTTGCATGTGGGTGGCTGTCTTCTTTCCAGCTGTGATCAGCTGAATTATATCACCTGTCCCACTTGATATATTAGGATATGCCCAAACTCAAGATGCATGTTGCTGCAATAGGGAAATTAATGTCCACCACTGGAGGCAATTAATAATGATTAGGAGCAAAACAGCAGGGTTAAATCTGTGCATTTAACAAAGTGTTCATACAGCTTTTTTATACTATACTTCAGCCACTGGCTTCTCTCAAATTTCTGCTCCTTTTGGGGGAGCTA
This sequence comes from Picus viridis, assembly GCA_033816785.1. Classification (NCBI taxonomy): domain Eukaryota; kingdom Metazoa; phylum Chordata; class Aves; order Piciformes; family Picidae; genus Picus; species Picus viridis. Next base: position 8,395,966 of record CM066574.1, on the reverse strand, counting down.
GGACAACCTTATTGTAATTAATGTGTAAACTCAGTTGAAATGTCAAAGTTGTTTCAGTGAGACATGTTTATTCATTACTTAATTTCAGCTTAAGCCTCAGTAGAAGAAAACATCAAACATGCCCATGTGAAGGAGCCTGTGGAGAAAAAATGTTAATGTTCATTCCTGTGTCCATTTTCATTCAGAACAGCACAGCTCTAGGTATTCCTGTTTGAAGTTGCTGCATCTCTTTGATTTCTGGACTCCTCATCTAAGTGTACTAAGAAGTGGCACATGGAAAATTTGCAATGCTCATTTTAGTGCAACTCCTAAATTACCATAGAAAATGGTGAGTGATGGGTTATTAATTTCTCTTTTATGGCCAAAACATGATTTCAGATATGAATATTGGGTCTAATAGGAACAGGATGCTCTTGCATGTTCTAAACCTCCAGGATACAGGAAGCCTTGTGGTGTGCAGTGCTTTGTGAATCTCTGTAAGGAAGCGCTCAGCACTGCCTAGTCCAAGCATTCCAAAATTGATGACTTAGGTTTCTAAACTCATAAGATGCAGTTTTAATAATCCTGAGCTCCCTTAATATTCCTGAGATCTACAGCATATGTACACATTTTCAGCTTTTTCTATCTGCTTTTTTGAGTTTTGAATGCCTTTTTGCAACTTCATTTAACACTTTTGCAACTTCTTTTCACTCTACAAGGACTGCAATCTTGGGAGAGGGGAGAAGCTACAAGCGGAAGAGGACTCTAAGACTATAAGAAAAACATGAGGATTGAAAAAAACTAGAGACAGTCTACAGTTGAAGACCACTACCTGAAAGTACGTTGTGGAGAGGCTGGTTCTGGTCTCATCTCACAGGTAATTAGCGACAGAACAAGAGGAAAAGTTCTCAAGCTATGACTGGGTAGGTTTAGACTGGACATTAAGAAAAAAATGTTCACAGATAGAGTGGTCAGGCATTGGAATGCACTGCCCAGGGAGGTGGTTGGGTCACCAACCCTGGATGTGTTTAAAGGTGGTTTGGATGTGGTGCTTGGGGTATGGTTTAGAGGTGAACCTTGTAGAGAAGGGTTCTCAGTTGGGCTTGGTGATCCTGAAGGTCTTTCCCAACCTGAATGTTTCTAATGTTTCTGTACAATGTATGACAGCAGTTAAAAGACTTCATTAACTTCAAGATCTATCTCAAGCCAACTTTACAACTTTATCTCTTCTTTGTATTAGACAACAATTTCCATCAGCACCAAGAGACCACAATCAGAGATTTCACCAAACCCAAGAGCCAGTCTTTGCAGTCTGGATGGAGATGGGGATGATGATTATAGAATCATAGAATCAATAAGGTTGGAAAAGACCTCAGAGATCATCAAGTCCAGCCTGTTACCTAACACCTCATGACTAACTAAGCCATGGCTCCAAGTGCCACGTCCAATCCTGTTTTGAACACCTCCAGGGATGGTGACTCCACCACCTCCCTGAGCAGCACATTCCAATGGCCAGTAACTCTTTTCTGTGAAGAACTTTCTCCTCACCTCCAGCCTAAACCTCCCCTGGCACAGCTTGAGACTGTGTCCTCTTGTTCTATTGCTGGTTGCCTGGAAGAAGAGACCAACCCCTGCCTGTCTACAACCTCTTTTCAGGTAGTTGAAGACAGCAATAAGGTCTCCCCTGAGCCTTCTGTTCTCCAGGCTAAGCAACCCCAGTTCCCTCAGCCTCTCCTCATAGGGTTTGAGCTCGAGGCCTCTCACCAACCTTGTTGCCCTTCTCTGGACACCTTCAAGTGTCTCAATGTCATCCTTAAATTGAGGGGCCCAGAACTGGACACAATACTCAAGGTATGGCCTAACCACTGCTGAGTACAGGGGCAGAATGACTTCCCTGCTCCTGCTGGCCACACTATTTCTGATGCAGGCCAGGATGCCGTTGGCCTTCTTGGCTACCTGAGCACACTGCTGGCTCATGTTCATCCAGCTGTCAACCACTACCCCCAGGTCCCTTTCTGCCTGGCTGCTCTCCAGCCACTCCAACCCTAGCCTGTAGCGCTGCATGGATTGTTGTGGCCAAAGTGCAGCACCCTGCACGTTTATCAGAGGCATACTGCCCAAATTAAGTTCTGCTTGTGAATATAGAAATTCTTGTGCTACCTGTAGATAGGGAGTCATACATTTCTTCATCTGAAAGTATAAAAAAGACTGTCTAGAGTTAAAAGTGATACACTCTGCCTTCAACTGCTGCCTAATAGTTGGTAGGAAAGCTGCTTTCTAACTTTGAGATCTCAGATTTGGGGGAAGGTTTTGCATGCTTTGCCTGTTTTCACAGTGCATCAGCAAGATGCTATTTAACTTACATTCAGTTCTGAATACAGAATCATCAAATTTTCTTCACTTCACAGGCTCACAGGATGTTGGGGGTTGGAAGGGACCTATGGAGATCACCAAGTCCAACCCCCTGCCACAGCAGGACCACAGAATCTATCACAGGTCACACAGGGACACATCCAGATGGGTCTTGAAAGTCTCCAGAGAAGGAGACTCCACAGCCTCTCTGGGCAGCCTGTTCCAGTGCTCTGTGACCCTCACAGAGAAGTTCTCATGTTGAGGTGGAACCTCCTGTGCTGTAGTTTATATCCATTGTCCTATCCCAGGGTGCAACTGAGCAGAGCCTGTTCCCTCCCTCTTGACACCCATCCCTCAGAGATGTATAAACATTTATTAAATCCCCTCTCAGTCCCCTCTTCTCCAGACAGAAAAGCCCCTTGCCAGGAAAATGGTACTTCTTTCGTGTTTATGATGATGAGAAAAAGAAGCCGTACAAAATGCATTTCACTGAAGAGAATAAAATAGTCAAGAAGGGAGAACATGTTGGCTACTGGAAACATATCCATTTCTGGCACAGTAATGCAAAAATCAAAGTAAAAGTAGAAAAGGAGCCCAACTATGGTGAACGAGCTGGGCAGAGACAGCAGAAGTGCTCAGCAGACATTACACTGCTCTCATCAACTTGGCCCAAGCGGAGTATTTGCTATTAGATGTAGACTCCTGCATAAAACATGGTAGCAGTGATTACTCTGAACTGGCACCTTCTTGTGAAGAGAGAATGGTACTGACAAGATAAATGGGGCTATAAATATTATTTTGAGACCAAGAAGAGAGACCTTGAAGGGATGAAATACTGAACCAAGACACTTCCTCTCCTGTCAAGAAGACTTCTACATTCAAATTGTTGTTGACTGCACAGAGAAGTAATGATCCTTGATGACTACAGCGATATTAATTGAAGAAGAAACCTAGTCTGTACAGTGAGCCAGTTTTGAAGAAAGCAGCTGATGACAGAGAAAGAAAACAAACAGAAAATACAGGAACAGAAACACACCTTTCAGTAGTATAAAAAGAAATACTGACTTTCTTCAAGTATTCTAATTATCTGTACAGCTAGGTTCCCTTGCTGAGGTACAGAGCAAACCAACTGTGAAAACTTGTATAAATCTTAACATGGTTCCACGATACTACTACTACTAATGAGAATAAAAATAGTCATGAATTTAAATCTTCTCAGGGCAAATTGATCTCAGGGTAGACCTGCTTTTTGTGACAGCTATCACTGTGAATCCATAGGTTACCTGCTTTGTCCCAAGGATTGTATTCTTCATTAGGCTTTACTCTATGAACTGAGAGCATAGGAAAACAGCTTTTCTATCTGAAAGTTAATTTTCTCTGTTATTATTATTTTGATTTAGTTGGCTTTCAGGAATTATTTATGCAGACCTATCCCTCTAGCCTAGTCAGTTTCAATGCATTTTTCTGCAGTACTCAACCTTGGGTGGCAGGAGTAAAGCGATTTAGACACTGCTTTATTCAACAACAACAAGTGTATAGGGAATAATTGCTTAATCTTGCTGTTGGTTTTAAGATACGAACTGTAGCAGGCTGGGCTGGACCAAGGAAAGGAGCAGACATCTGTTCACAGGTCCTCAGGCTACGTTTGCTTGATCTCTCTTTATCACAGTGCCTTGATCTAAGAACAAGGAGTGCTGTGTGCAGCTGAAGGATGGAATCACTGTGATGTTTTTCACTTTGTTCATTGATCTGAGCACTGCTGTACAATGGATCTGAAAGGTTCCAATGTGTCTCACAAATCCCAGTGAAATTGACTCTCACTTATTCTGTTATTTGGCTATTTATTGTTTCTTTTTTGCTCCCCGCCCCCCCAGCTTTGGGCCTGAACATGACACACACGTTCACATCAGCATTTTTCAGACACTGTGCCTCTGTAGCTGGGTAAATAAAGAGATGTTCAGCTAGTGGCCTGCTTTTAGATTACTGTTGTTCTAAAAATAAAATTGTACCAGATGTTTTATTTAGAAAGCTGGTAGAACAGACTGAGAGTAATTCCAGTTTCTGGGAGTGGAAATTGGAATTCATTATTACTGGGCACTAAATGTTCAGATGCTTTTCCGAGGTCCTTCAATCTATTTCATTTCCATGTTGACAGAGATATTAGACAGCTGTTGGGAAATCTGTCCTTTCTTTCAGTGCAACTACAAGAAAGCTTTCCATTTAACTGCCAGGGGTCAATAAAGCTCTTTAATGCACTAATAAGTGCTGGGTGAAGTGTAAGAAAGTATAAGAAAGAATTCTTTCCCTTTGATTTTTACGTGAAATTTTGTCAGCCCTGCCAGCTTACCACTGTCACCCCTGGCTGCATTCACAATGGACTGGAGGGCTGAGGAACATTCTTTGAACAGTTGCCCTAAGGGCTGGGGTGCAGCAAGCCCTGTTGGTGGCAGATTAGCAGTCAGCCAGAGGTTTTGCTTTCTGCAGGCTTTCTAGGCTGAAGGAAAATCTCCTCACTCTGCCCAGGGGTAGGTCAAAACTACTCGACCTTTCCCTCCCCAGCCATGCTTCAGGGCCAAACAACTGTAGTGCAGGGGTTTTGCTCAAAGTGATTTGAGGTCTTGTTCTTTTTCATGGTGTGAACAGCATCCTAGCAGAGACTGCCTTGTGGCCATCTCTTCTCTTGCTTGCAATCAAGCGACATCACTATGGAAACAACTTGCATGGAAGAATAACATTAAGGAAGGCAGTCTGTGTTGTTAGCTCTCTTTAATGCAATATGTGTCTTAGTCTTTCTTCCCAAATGTGGAATTAGTGTCTGGCTTTGCTCTTTATGGGAGCTCCCCATCCCAGTTGTTTTGCTACCCCGCTTCCCCAGGCCATTCTTCCCTGACACATGATTTTTCTTTCCTCTCAGTCTGCTCACTGAGAGCTTGCATCCTTGCTCCCTGGATGTTTAACAATGCCAGCTCTGCTCCCCTGGCTGCTTCTGTTCCTCTCCTGCTTGCAATTTGTGACAAGATCCAGGCACACTGATAGATTTGCTCTTAGTAAAAGCATCTCTCTTTTCCTTTTCTTCATCTTATGGCATATGAGGATGCCCAAGTGGGGCATCTCGGTGATGTCCTCCACCTTCGGCCCAGTTGCTTCATCGCAGTTTCAAGGTCTTAAGAAAACAGTGTCCAGGTGACTATCGGAGTGGCTGTGAAGGAGAAGGACTTGACTTAGACTGATCATTAAAGCCAACTTCCAGCAGGGAGTTGTGACCAGGAGACATTGGCAGCTCCTGCCTCCCAATGTATGGAGCTATTGCTGTAGGGAAGCATTATTGTAGGTGCACACCTGGATGCCAGAAGACACTACTAAGATGTTTGCTACAACACATAGTTCTCATATGACAGTCAGCATGCCAGTACCTAAAGGGAGATTTTCTCTCCCTTCATTTACCTGCTGATGTTTAAATGTGGATTTTGGTTTGGTGGTTTTTTTCACATTCCCCACATCAGAGGTTTTCGAAAGCAGAGCTTTTTACACTGCCCTTCTTCATATGAGAAGGTATATTATGAGTCCTTTTTAAGTAATTAAGCAATAGTATAGAAATACATGGCTGAAACTTCTTTACAGTGAGGGTGACAGAGCACTGGAACAGGATGCCCAGTGGGGTTGTAGAGTCCCCTTCTCTGGACAAATTAAAAACCTGTCTGGATGCATTCCTGTGTGGGCTACCCCAGATGATCCTGCTTTGGCTGGGGGCTTGGACTCAGTGGTCTCTGAAGGTTCCCTCCAACCTCTAATGTTCTGTGATACTGTGAAAAAAACTATGTGCATGGTGATGACTACTGAGGAGCAGAAATCTGACTAGGTGCTTTTCCAACCTTCAGTCCTCAGCAGTGACATGGCAGATCCAAGCCTCCATAAATTTCTGTGTCCTTGTTTGGCAATTTTTAAAGCATATATAACATCCCTTTCTTAAGATAAAAATAAGAGGGTGCACAGCTCAAATCACCATGGATCAGAGAATCATAGAATCATAGAATGGTCAAGGCCAGAAGGGACCTCCAAAGGCCATCCAGTCTGACCTTCCCACAGACAGCAGGGATATCCCCAACTAGATCAGGTCACCCAGGGACTCATTGAGCCTCACCTTGAATATCTCCAGGAAAGGGGCCTCAACCACCACCCTGGGCAACCAGTTCCAGTGTTCCACCACCCTCACAGTGAAGAAGTTCTTCCTGCTATCCAATCTAAATCTGCCCTTGTTTAGTTTGAAGCCATTGCCCCTCGTCCTGTCACCGCAGGATGCAAGGCTGTAGATCAACACAAAGCGTTATTCTAACTACTGACAGCCAAACACTGTCCTTTGTGGGGGTTTTTGAAGAGGTGATTTCATGAGTTCACATTCCCAACCAAGCTCATTTTATCTTTTATAAATTTTGCCTTTTATATATTATGTATTTTGTTTTATATTTTACATTTTGCATTGTATCTTTTACATATTGTGTATTTTTATATTATATATTTGATAATAATTTTCCAGTGGGCTGCTTGGCCCTCAAAATCAGCAATCCAAACCAGTGTGCAAGAAGAAAGGAGCATTTCTCCTTTTTGGCAGGTGCAGGAAATGGGCACACTAGCACTCTGACATAAGTGTAAATCCTGTGTAACTCTGACGTAAGTGTAAATCCTGTGTAGTTGTTTGCTATTCATGTTTTTAAATCGTTTTTTTCCAGTAGCTTTAAATACTTGAGGAAAATCTTCAGCTTTATCTTAGCTTAGAGAAGAGGAGACTGAGAGGTGACCTCATCAATATTTATAAATATGCAAAAGGTGAGTCCTGAGAGGATGGAGCCAGGCTGTGCTCGGTGGTGCCCAATGACAGGACAAGGGGCAGTGGGGGGAAGTTGAGGCACAGGAAGTTTCACATAAATATGAGGAATTGTTTTTCCCCTGTGAGGGTGACAGAGCACTGGAACAGGCTGCCCAGAGGGGTTGTGGAGTCTCCCTCTCTGGAGATATTCAAAACTCGCCTGGATGCGTTCCTGTGTAATCTGGTGTAGGTGATCCTGCTCTGGCGGGGGGGGGGGGTCAGACTGGATGATCTTTCGAGGTCCCTTCCAGCCCCTGAAATTCTGTGACTCTGCGAAATCTTCCAATAGCCGGGGCGATCCTTTTCGCTTTTATACCGCAACGTGAATTCAGACACACGGCGGTGCTGAAACCCTTCCCACTCGCCTACCTCTTACACAAGATTACAAAGGGACCGTGTTCCAGACAATAAAATCCTTTTTCTCTGGTGCCATTAAGAAGCAGGGAGAGAGCGACGCCGGCCATCGCTTTGTACAGGGAAAACAACAAGTTTACGGTTCCTCATTTCCCCTGGCAAACAGATTGCTGGGTTTAATTTTGAAACTCAAGCGGTGGAGGCGATGTGGGTCTGTAAATAAGAGTGTGCATCTCCATTCGCTGCAAACGCTTAAGTGGTTTACATCTGTTTCCTCCCAGTTGTATTTCTCAAACATGAATTTCCATTTTAAAAAGAGCCATAAAATCACGACTGTTTCTCTGTGGATCTATTAGCAATAAAATAGCCTACAGAGGTTTGCACAGCCATGGAAAATGTACAGTGATAATAGGCTGTCCTGCTGTTACATGGCTTATGCAAACTTTACATTCATCACTGCAGAACCATCTATCCGCGGGGTTGGAGTACAGCAAACAACTGAATAAAAAAAGACCAAAAGGAGGAAGATGATACAGGAAGCTCTATATACACATCATTAATCAGACAGGATGAATTCTCAGGCCTGAATATATGTTTTCTCAGAGCCAGCCAAGGGGAACAAAAAATGCTGATCGCAATCTCAAATGTAAAACTTTACGTAAAATTAATCTCCAGCAAATTGATACTGCACTAAAGGACAGGGACACAAAGAGAAAGAGAGAGAGAGGTGAAAACCCTATTTTCATATCTGTCTCTTAGCTTTCATTTATGGCTCCTGTATCCAAAGTCTTGGATCCTGTGGGAAAAAAATTAAAATAAATTGCAGGCTGACATTGGATTCACCCAGCAGGTTGTGCAAGTCAAAGTGTCAAGAGTGTTCAAAGGCAAGACATGAAGCCAGATCTAGGAGGATCTCTAAGCCATCCACCAGGACCAGACACACCCTTTCTATTGGCCAGTCAAGAAGACAGCACCATCACAGTTTGGCATTCTGCAACAGAAGAGGGATTTGCAGCCAGTTTGTTTCAGCAGAACTGGGCCCCTGGTCACCTAGATTTAAAAAAAATAATAATAAAAAATTAAAAATTAATCTTGGTAAGAGCAGGGTTATAGCTGGAGGTCTTCAGAGATGTGTCACCATAGGCAGAAAGTCAAAAGTTTTCCAATTTTTGCATGGTCTGGAGGGTTTCCCATGGCAGCCAGGAGAACATGACAGCCCCTAGCATCCCAACCATGTCAACCCCTAGCATCCCAACTACACTGTCCATTTGCTAGCTATGCCTCTTGCCAGCACTCACCAAAGAGGATGGCTGGAGAATCAATAAGCTTATTTGGGACAGTTTAGTGTCTTCCACAGGAGCAGTGGGCTACAGTTCCTGCAGAAGCAGCACATACAGAATAATCTCTTACAAGAAAGCCTTATTGGGTTGCTCCTTGTTTGCCTCAGTCTAATATAAATGTTTAGGAGGATGAAAGCAATTGGATGCTCTTTACAGATGGCAGAAGGTGACAGTAATAGCATTGGATGCTTCTTAACTAAAGGGTAATTGGTATCACAGAATGAAAAGGGGAAGAGGGGACAAATAAAAGGGAAAGGAATGTGACTTCTAGAAGGGTCGGGAAGATTGGTGAGAAGAAAAGCCTCTTCCCAAGTGGTTGGATTCCTGCATTATTTGAGCTGCGATCTTCACAGCAGAAAAGCACACGATCCAGGCACCAGTATTAATCTGATTGCCTAAACAAAGCAAAAAGGTAAATTAAGATAAAGGATTCCTCAAAAACCCCCACAAGACGTATATGACCTTAGAGAGAGCAATGAAAGGATCTGGAGGTGCTAGAACGTGTCCAGAGAAGGGCCATGATGGTGATTAGAGGGCTGGAGCTCCTCTCCTATGAGGACAGACTGAGGGAGTTGGGGCTGTTCAGTCTGGAGAAGAGAAAGCTCCAAGGAGACCTAATTGTGGCCTTCCAGTATCTGAAGTGGGCTACAAGAAAGCTGGGGAAGGATTTTTTAGGAGGCCAGATAGTGATAGGACTAGGGGGATGGAAAAAAAAAGAAAAGGGTAGATTCAGATTGGATGTTAGGAAGAAGTTCTTCCCCATGAGGGTGATGAGACACTGGAACAGGTTGCCCAGGCAGGTGGTAGAAGCCTCATCCCTTGAGGTTTTTAAGGCCAGGCTGGATGTGGCTCTGAGAAAGCTGATGTAGTGTGAGGTGTCCCTGCCCATGGCAAGGGTGTTGGAACTGGATGATCCTCGAAGTCCCTTCCAACCCTAACGATTCTATGATTCTGTAATGAATTTTTGTACATTATTTTGTAGTCAAAAGCAAATTGTCAGAAGTTTCTTTCCATAGGTCTGAGTGCTGGCTTTCACGTAAGTGCAACATCTTTTCCTCTCATCGGGGTTCTTGTGGGAAGCATGAGAGCAGCCTTTATTGCTTGTAAATGGCATACTGAAAAACATGGGACAGATTCATTGCTGGTGGAGTAGTAATTTTTATAAAAGTAGCTCTGTGTGTGAGTTTGGTCCTATCAGAGCTTCTCAGTGCTTTGGTGTTTTGAGCTGAATGTAGGCATGGTTGGAAATTTCCAATTTGTGAGCAGGAAGCTTGGCTGCTGACTATTTTAGGAGAGAGAGGTAAGTCTTAGTGATGATAAACTACTTTTAAGAGCAGTGAAACCCCCCAGTAAAAAAAAAAAAAAAGCTCCATCAGACTGGAAGAAGCTACTTGTCTCTGTCCTCTCTCAGATGATACACTGGTTGGTTTTGTGCAGCTGTAGCTGTGTTGAAGGTTTATTTCCTCAGCTGGCTTTTCTGTTGAAGCCAATGAACAATGTGGTAGCTTCATTATTTCTGCTTGTTGCCCAATGATTTTTAAAGGCAATTGCTGAGTGATGCAGTGAATACTGAACAGAGAGACTGACCATCACCTCTCTGAAGCTGTATAAAACCTCTACTTTCCTTCAACACTTCAAAACACTGCAAAGCTCACATTTATCACTGCTCTAGGATTAACACTAAAATTCCAGAAGCTAAAGTGAATCTTCGCCTGTGCTCATGCTATCCAGAGCATATCTCTCATTCTCAGGAAAGATAAGGAATCACTTTCTTTTGGGAGCTTTCCTTGATAATAAGCAAAATTGCATCTGCATTGTGGCCTCGTAGCTATGGAGTCTGGAGAGAGGCTATATTTTAGGTCCTGACTTTTCACTTTACAGGCAGATGCTATGAAATCTGCAGAAAATTATTTCCTTATCTGCTGTTTTGAAGCACAGGGACATCTCCCTTGTTTAAGTAAACCAGGCAGTATTAGCTCTGTATGGACCATGCAGACAAAAGATTGCTGATGTGAGGAGGGTCTGTGAAACCACTCACTATGAAGGTGCTACAGCAGCCCTGACGAGTGGTACACACTGGAGATGATCTTCCTGTGCATGACTGGGAGCATGTTTTTGTTCTGGCAAAGAAGCTTTAGCATTTTCAATTATGTGTGCACTCTTTTTAATACTGGTCATCAAAAAAGGATACTGGAAGACCTATATTGAAAAGCAGTGACTGACATCCTGAGTCAAGAAAAAAGAATGGTAATGTGACATTTACCAACATCAATAAGTTTTCAGGACAGTACTGGTAGTTATTCAGTACCTGGTTGTTTACCATCCTGAACAAATGCTACTGAGAAAGCATTAGTAAATATTTAGGAAGCATAGGACTGGTTTTTCAGGTGAAAAACAAAACAAAACAAAACCACAACAACAACAGGGTTATGATCTTGGACATAACCATTGACTGGCTTCAGTTTCCATACTTGACTGTGTTTAAGGCACCTATAACGTTGGATTAGGCATGTTAATACAATTGTTACGGTAACGATTCCAACTCAACTTTCACTAATAACTTCCTTCCTGTCTAAAATCCCCTTGCAGATTCAGCACGGGCAGAAGATTTGCACAGCTCAGTCCAGAGGTGGCTGCAGTTCACGGGTGGGCAAAATGATTCACAACTGAGGGTTTGCTCATTCCTTAGAGGGGAAGAGACCTTCTGCAGAAGGGTGCAGGGCTGCCAGGCAAGAAGCAGAAAGAAGGGGTGTGATCAGCTGTAGGATACTCTAGTTAGAATCATAGAATCATGTCAGGGTTGGAAGAGATCTCAAGGAGCATCCAGTTCCAACCCCGCTGCCATGGGCAGGGACACCTCACACTACATTAGATTGCTCAGAGCCACATCCAGCCTGGCCTTAAAAACCTCCAGGGATGGTGCTTCTACCACCTGCCTGGGCAACGTGTTCCAGTGTCTCACCACCCTCATGGGGAAGAACTTCTTCCTAACATCCAGTCTGATTCTACCCATTTCTAGGTCATGATAATTGGCTTGGTTTTCTTTGTAAGCAGCCTGAAAAGCTGATCCCATGCTCCAAAGCTAACAGATAAAGGGCCAAGATAAAAGATAAATATCTACAATCTATTAAGCAGCATGAATTTCAGAAAGCAGAAGAGGTCTGCACACTCTCTGGAGACCCATCTGGAGGCATCCCTGTGTGACCTCTGCTGGATTCTGTGGTCCTGCTCTGGCAGGGGGCTTGGAGTCAATGATCTCCAGACATCCCTTCCAACCCACAACATCCTGTGATCCTGTGACTGCAGAGCTGCCCGGGTGAAGAGGAGCTTACCCACAGGATGACCCTCTGGTTTCGGCTAGGCTGGAGCTCTGTTGCCAACTTCAGGAACGCAAACATCACTGCCAGCCCCTCACAGGGGCAGCTTGCCTTTGGGTGCATGTAACTTGGTAGAAAGAACAGTCTGAGCTGTTGAGGTGGGTCTGGATGCAGAGAGTCCCCCATCACAGGGGTGGGGAGGAGCTGGTGACTGCACATGACACATGGAGGTCCACCATTCCATGAGCACATGGGTTACACGATGAGTGACCAGACCCTGAAATCAGATCATTTCTAAATAACGTCATTTTCTGAGCTTTCAGGCTCGTGGAGAGAAGGTTGGAAGCCTGACTTATTACTCAAATCTCCTGCTTTATAAGGCCATCTCGAAGCAAACCTACACAACAGAGGCAAATTCTGGGTAAATCACCTTCTTAAGAATCATTTTAAACAGCAAAAATATCTTACTGCTCCTGAACCTAGTTAAAAAAAAATGAAACAAAACCCAATTAACTCCTGCAGCTCCTACTGACAGCAGCCCCATAACTTCATCACTGATATGAACCTTAGGACAATGCTCTTTCTGCTGATGGCGCTTCCATAAATAATATTCCCACTCATTACTGAAGCCTGAAAAAAATCCAAGGAGAGAAATGTCATGTGCCTGAGTATAACAATATTACCCATCTGAAAGGTAATGCTCCCATTTTTTTCCTCACACTGCACAGTATATTGAAAAGAGCCAGTAAGTGAGGATACCTATAATTTCTTCCTTTTTTTCCTCTTTTTTCTCCACGAATCTTTGCACTTTGTAGACTTATTGAATGCCACAGAGGGAAGGCGCAAGCTATAAAAACAATTAGCGGGACGCGCGGTACTCATTCTTGGCTGAAGCTGCGCGTCCTCATCTGCCTGAAAAGACTCAGCAGTCACTCATGAAAAATGCTTTTGAACTAATGAGCTATATTTGCATTCCCCTTAGAAGAGAGTCAGAATTTTTCATCTGCCCTGCACCATGAAAAATGGCTGTGTGTTTCACGGAGGCAATTTGAGCATAAACCAGTGCATCAAGGGGAAGACAACCTTTGCAGAAACTTTTTCCAACTTAGCACATTCCATTTGTTTTCGGCAGGGAAGGTCAGACTTGTGCGAGAGATGCAAATTTCATGCACAAACAATACAATAATACAATACAATAGAATAAACCAGGTTGGAAGAGACCTTCAAGATCATCACGTCCAACCCATCAACCAATCCAACCCACCTAAACAACTAAACCATGTCACCAAGCACCCCATCAAGTCTCCTCCTGAACACCTCCAATGATGGTGACTTCACCACCTCCCCAGGCAGTCCATTCCAATGGCAAATCACTCTCTCTGTGAAGAACTTCTTCCTAACATCCAGCCTAAACCTCCCCCAGTGCAGCTTGAGACTGTGTCCTCTTGTTCTGGTACTGACTGCCTGGGAGAAGAGACCAACCTCTGCCTCTACCCCCCTTAGGGTAGTTGTAGAGAGCAATAACGTCACCCCTGAGTCTCCACCTCTCCAGGCTAAGCAACCCCAGCTCCCTCAGCCTCTCCTCATAGGGCTTGTGCTCCAAACCCCTCACCAACTTTGTTGCCCTTCTCTGGACACGTTCCAGCAACTCAACATCCTTCCTAAACTGAGGGGCCCAGAACTGGACACAGGACTCAAGGTGTGGCCTAACCAGTGCAGTGTACAGGGGCAGAATGACCTCCCTGCTCCTGCTGGCCACACTGTTCCTGATGCAGGCCAGGATGCCATTGGCCCTCTTGGCTGCCTGGGCACACTGCAGGCTCGTGTTCAGCCTACCATCGACCAGTAACCCCAGGTCCCTCTCTACCTGGCTGCTCTCCAGCCACTCTGACCTCAGCTGGTAGCCCTGCATGGGGTTGCTGTGGCCAATGTGCAGAACCCGGCACTTGGATGTGTTCAATCTCATGCTGTTGGATTCTGCCCATCTGTCCAGCCTGTCGAGGTCCCTCTGCAAAGCTTCTCTACCCTCCAGCAGATCAACTCCTGCCCCCAGCTTGGTGTTGTCTGCAAATTTACTGATGATGGACTCAGTGAACCTGGATGCTGCTGAGATTTGGGGTTGGTGGTTGGATTTGTGGGGTTGTTGGGTTTTTTGTTGTTTTGGGTTTGTTTTGGGGGTTTTTTTTGGTAGATAATCTGCAGCCGAGAAATTTTTCATAATGTCACCGCAAAATAAATTAAAATGTTCATCTTCATATGGCTGCTTCCATTGCATTAAAATAAATGTTGCAAGCTCATTTAATTAGTATAGTTAGGAATGTCTCGTCCCTGCTTCACTGACTCTCCAAATCACAAGTTAATTTGTCAAAATCAGACCATTGTTTTTCCTTCATTCTTCATTACTGAAACGACAGCCCCATTTAAATAAATGTTTATGCTACAGAGAGCAGAGCAGTGAACAACCCCAAATATTTTTCTAAGCCCGTGTCGGGAAAAGTTTGGAGTGCAAAGAGCTGGAGTGCCGTTGTGCTGTGCCTGTGTGTGGTTATTGGGTATTTGACTAAGCCAGAAAGGTACAAAACTGAGCAGTCTGCTGTAACTGATGATGTAGTGCACACCATCCCTCATGCCAGCGGCTACATGCACTTGGAAGCAGTTTTCTTCTGTGTTTTCAAAGACAAATGATGACAAAAGATACGATCTCAATAAATTACCCTAATCAAATCATTCTCTTCAAGAACTCTTGGTTAATCAATTAGTCAGTGTTCACAGTTCTTATGAATATCACTTCTGAGCCTCCCATGGAGTTGTTCTCTTCCAATGACAAATATTTACAGCATTTTATTAAAGAAAAAGGGGGGAAAAAAAACCAAACCCAAACAACAACCTCCTCCCTACAACAAATTAAGACAACAGTATATATAGCAAATAGACAGAAAACTTCTGCAATTAGATGGAGTCCATTAACATAAACCAGAGCCTTGGAATTTACAGATATTACTGAGGTAACAGTTACTTCCATTTTGTTTGTTTGATTTCACAGAATCACAGAATGGTCTAGGCTGGAAGAGACCTCCAAATGTCATCCAGTCTGACCTCCCTGCACACAGCAGGGACATCCCCAACTAGATCAGACTGCCCAGGGCCTCGTCCAGCCTCACCTTGAATATCTCCAGGGAAGGAGCCTCCCTAGACAACCTGTTCCAGTGTTCCATCACCCTCATAGTGAAGAACTTCCTGATAGTCAATCTAAATCTGCCCTTCTTTAGTTTGAAGCCACTGCCACTCATCCTGTCACCACAGACCTTTGTAAACAGTCTCTCTCCATTCTTCCTGTAGCCCCCTTCAGGTACTGGCAGGCTGCTGCTAGGTCTTCCCAGAGCCTCCTCTTCTCCAGGCTGAACACCCACAGCTTCCTCAGCCTGTCCTTGTAGCAGCAGTGCTCCAGCTCCCTGATCATTTTTGTGGCCCTCCTCTGGATCCTCTCTATCAGGTCCACACCCTTCCTGTATTTGCTTAGTTATTGTTTATACCATGGTCTTTTCAGAGGACATCTACCATGAGTGAATGGGGAAGACCACTTGATGATCATCTGAGCCCCATACTAATGTGTTTTTACACTGTATGAGGCAGGTGCTGCTTCTGTGGCACATGCTGCAGTGCTGTTCCTTAGCTTTCTCCAAGAGCCGTTTGACCTTCATTGGAAGAGCTTTTACATCTCAGCACTACCTTCCTTCTAACTGGGAGGACTCAAAGCCACACAGTTATAAGACTCGTGTGATTTTCCTTATCAGGAAGCTTTATGCTTTATTTTGTATTTGGGTTGGCTTTGGGGTATGGTGAGGTTTTTTGCTATTTATCTGTCTTCCCATTATTTCTTTGTGTGAGTTGTCTGGAAAGAGGCAAATGAGGCCATGACAAAGCATTCTCCCCAACAGGTTCCTTGGCATGGCATTCAAAATTTGTATATAATGTGAATTTTATGATACTGTGAGGAAGACCCAACCCTATTTTCATTTTCAAGAGCTTCAAAATTAACCTTCTTTCATTAATAAATCATGTCATGAATGAGGAAATTTAATTGCAGTGATACTTCATGAATTCACAGTAAAAGCATGCTATATATTAACAGTTGGCATATTGACTACCAGACATAAGAACTCTTGTGAACTGTGGAAAATCGACATGTGCAGCTGTTAGGAAAATACCTTCAAGATCACCAGAGAAGCTGAAGAGAGAGAGAGAGAGAGATACTGAGAAGACTTGTTCAAAGCAAGCCAGGACTTGACTACATCTTTTAAAGGATATTCGTGATGCCATTTTCTGATGTGACCTCTACTTCACCTTCCCATTTGCATTTGTAGTGGACATAAGCATCCCAGAATAGGAAGAGCAGCTGTCATTAGGAAGGTTTGGGTAATCCAGGTTTCTTCAGGCCAAGGTCATGTCCCAAGACTGGATTAGCTGTGTAGCAGGACAGTTTTGTTCTATAATTAAGAGAAGAGAAGAGGACTCTGTCATGACCCAGTGCTGAGGCATCTCGCTTCCCTTAAGGGCCTTCCCTCTTTTGGGACAGAATGGAGATTACACTATCATAGTATCACAGTGCGTTAGAGGTTGGGAGGGACCTTCAGAGATCATTGAATCCAACCCTCCTGCCAAAGCAGGATCACTTAGGGTAGTCCACACAGGACAGCATCTAGGTGGGTTTTGAATGTGTCCAGAGAAGGAGACTCCCCAACCTCTCTGGGCAGCCTGTTCCGGTACTCTGTCACCCTCACTGTAAAGAAGTTTCTCCTCACTAGAAGCAGACTGGTCTATCTTTGTAAGTCTGTCACTTTAAGTGCTATTCTGGTTGTGGGGTCCTCTTCCCACTAGCTCTGGAGAAATCCCTACATGGATCTGACAGTACTAGAATCCCCTGCCATCTCACATGCTCCCCAAGTAACGGACTGTGAAGGAGAAAGAAAGAATAACACCACACTTTTGGGTGGGTGGGTGCCCACGAAGCCCTTAACTTTTAAGGTTAGGCAGAAAGGAAGACAAACCCCTGTTTTATCTATCTCTCTTTGAGAGTCCATACATCCATGGCATCTGGAGTAGGTGCCTTATATTTTCTCCAGCCACGTGGAAAGCAGAGATACCCACTGAGGCAGATGAATGATCAACAGGACACATAGATCTGCCTTGAGACTCTCCCACTCCACCATTAGCTGCACAAGGAAACCTTATTGCCATCTACAACTACCTGAAGGGAGCATGTAGCCAGGTGGGGGTTAGTCTCCTCTCCCAGGCAACCTGCGACAGAACAAGAGGACACAGTCTCAAGCTGCACCAGGGGAGGTTTAGGCTGGATGTTCGGAAGAAGTTCTTTACAGAAAGAGTGATTGGCCATTGGAATGGGCTGCCCAGGGAGGTGGTAGAGTCACCATCACTGGAAGTGTTTAAGAAGAGACTGGATGAGGCACTTAGTGCCATGGTTTAGTTGATTAGATGGTGTTGGGTGATAGGTTGGACTTGATCTTGAAGGTCTTTTCCAACCTGGTTAATTCTGTATTCTGTAACTTGCTAAGGAACATACAGGTGGAGGAAACAAAAGCCTCTGTGCTTTCATTGGACAAGTTGAAGGCCAGTTGAAGGCCATTTCCACTTCCATAACCCTCCTCTAGGGAGAAGGGTTATGGGATGTTTGGAATTTCCCTCCTCCTGTTTCACATTGGTCATCTGGTACACATCTCCTGTACCAGTTCAGCCGCAGTATATGAGTCTAGGGAAAGTAACACTAAAAGAAAACACTTGCAAGTTTATTATTCTTCTGTAGATTATTTTGTACAAGAAATGTTTTGAAAAGTATCAAGCAGATTTGGACTCATGAAGCCTGGTTCTCCTCAGCAAGTCAGCTACAGGAGACTTCTGCTATCAGTAGGCTTCAACTTGTAAAAAAATTTTCATTTCAAAAGCTACACAAATCTGCACATTCAATCAGCTGTTATGAACATTGCCAGCTCACATGATTTCAGATTGTTGGGGTGGTTTTTTTTTTACTTCTTTTAGACCCTGATTTTGAAATCAAGAGATTGCACAGGAATCACCTGCAATTATGTTTTTTAAAAAGCAATGCTTCAGTATCAGACTCCTCAGAAATAATCCCACTGGCTGCAGGAGAAAGTATGAACTGAGCTCATCCTGAAAGCTGAGAAATCAAAAGGCAAAGTTAAGTGCTTCATTTTCAGCAATCATGCCTCTACAAGACCTGGTTGGGTTTTTTTTTTTTCAGTGTTGTGGTTACCTGGTGGCTTGCTCTGAAGGGTTGCAGTGCAAAGCTGAGTGTGGAAAGGCACTTTCTGTCTAAGCTACGAATTCACACCCTGGGCTCAAAGACTGCTTTGAATCCCTCTCAGCAGCCACAAACAGGAAAACCTTTTGCTCCAGCCAGCTGCTATCCTCTCATTAAGAGACAACAGTCCTCTTCATGCTAGGCTGTGGCAGTGAAGTTGCCTTGTCTCCCTGCAACAAGAATCATGGCTGGAAGATGGAGGAGGTAAATTCCACCCACAGATCAGGTCTGTGAGGTCTGGTTTAGGGTAAGTGAAATAAAAACTGGCTGTGATATTTTTTCCCCCCAATGGAAGCGGAACTCACATGCTCAGATCCAAAATCTCTTGTGTTTTACCACTCATGCTGAAGCTACAGATGGCATTTGTTCATCAGAGGGAGAATGGAAGTGCCTTCAATCAGGCAAAGTAATCCACTCTTCTCTGCTTCCCCGGGAAAGGAATAGCCTCTGTCATAACAGAGAGCTTGGGTTTGCTTCAGTTAAGCAGGTTGAATCAGAAAATCCAAGACCTTTCTGAAAAGCAAAAGAGGTTTCATGACCCTTCTTCATTGTCAGTGCCTCCAGGACTCAACAATGAAACAGACACTGCATCACCATCTACAGACAGTGCATAAAATACCTAAACAGACTTGTGCAATAAAAACATGACAAGAGGGAACACCAAGTACAAACCTGTATTGCAGGACCCATCTTGACTTTTAAGAGCCTATATATGGCAATAGCTCTCTTCTCATTGTTCTAGAAGTTCTTGAAACAATGCAATAACAATTTATCATTTTCACAAATGTTAGTCTGTAAAATCATACCTCCTCCTCATGGCATTGCAGGACACTTAGACCTAGCTGCAAATCAGAGAGGGGCAGGAAGGCTTTTATCCCAAGATTTTTAAGGTTTTGCCAAGGCACCAGCCATACTCCTCCATTACATGAAGGTGTCTGTGTCACAAGGAGTGATGGCAATAGTTCTGGTGAATTAATTTCACAGTATCACAGTACTTCAGTGGTTGGAAGGGACCTCAAGAGATCAGTGAGTCCAACCCCCCTCAAAAAAAGCAGAATCACTTAGGGTAGTACACACAGGAATGCATCCAGGTGGATTTTAAAATTTTCCAGAGAAGAAGACTCCACACACTCTCTGGGCAGCCTGTTCCAGTGCTCCATCACCCTCACTGTCAAGAAGCTTCTCCTCATGTTGAGGTGAAATCTTCTCTGTTCAAGCTTGAACCCATTGTTTCTTGTCTTATTACTCTGGACCACTAAAAAGAGATTGGCCACCTCTACTTGACACCTACCCCTCAGATATTTATAGACACTGATGAGATCCCCTCTCAGTCTTCTCAAGACTAAACATTCCAGGTTTCTCAGTGTCTCTTTGTTAGGGGAGATGCTCAAGTCCCCTAATCATCCTCGTTGCTCTCATTTCTCAATTCTCATTCTCTCTCGCTCTCTCTCCTTTTCAAATTGCACCTGGAGATCACAGTCTTTGGATATTTTTGAAGTGGCGAAATATCAGAAAGGTGTGTATCAGAAAGGTTTGTATCAGAAAGATGTGTATCAGAAAGATGTGCATTTCACTAACACTCATGAGAAAATGCCTCCAGAACATTTGGAGGGCAATTTGCACAGGAATGACTGCGAAAAGCTCTGATAAGACTACAGATCAGTACATAGTAATATTTATACCACACATTTACTACTTACAGTCTCCATCTGTGTTATCAGAGATGCTGCAAAAATTGTTGGAGACTGACTCTTCACTATCGTGAGTCATTCCAAAGGGTGCTGATGGTGCTATGTTCCTTTCTGTTTGCTCCTTTGAAGCTATCTCCTTTTGCTTCTGGGAAGCAGCGCTTGCTACCACACAAAAGACTGTCTCAGAAAGAAAGACAAGGCTGCACAAGAGCATCTAAGGGAACAGCTTCACCAAGAAAACCTGAGTGAAGCTGCCAGTAATAAATATATTTACTGGGTAGACAGTAAAAAGTACCAACGAGTTTAAAATAAATTCTGAGTTATTTAAACTTAATTTATGACGAGGAAAATAAACCCTCTCTTCTACTATTAATGTTTTTTATCTGGGCCATCAAATGTCACACCCTACTGATTTTGGATGTAAGGTCATTGGTAACAACATATCAGTGGTGTCAGCAGTACAAATCAACTGAAATTCCCCTAAAAATAAAAATGTCAAGAGTAAAATAATAGGCAATAGTTATTTCATGGTATGAAAGACTTGTAATATATCAAGGATTCACCTTTTTCTATCTTTATCATGCATCACTTTGAACACTGAGTATACCTCCATTTCATATATTTTCAATATGGACAATGTATCTAGCTCAACCAATAATCCTGGAGAAAAACTGCACCAAAATGATTGTTTGGCTTTGCATTGACTCTTTGCAATGTCTCCTAATTTATATCAACTGATGAAGCAATTGTCCTGGCTGTAAAAGAGACAGTGCAGTGCACCAGCTGATGATTCTTATGGAACATATTTCTGTGTTAATGGAAGATGGGAATAGAAAATTTAAATAGACATTATAATGACACCAGCAAGAAAAAGAAGGGGTGGCCCCTTAACTCAGGCTGAGCCTTCATTTGGCCCAGGAAGGCCAGACTCAACCTAAAGGAAGCGTTGCGGGAAGCAGTAACAAATGCTGCTAGGAAGGCAGCAAGCAGCACCTATATGTGAAAATGCCTCCTTTCAAGTTTCTGCGCAGATGAACACATCTGTGCCTTGTTAAATTGTCTTCAGTACAAATGGGGATTTCCTCAGGCCATTTGTGACTGTTATTAAGTGGCCCCCAGAAAACAGGTTACTAATTTGGCTTGCATCACTGTGCGGAATTATAACTAAAGACGCTAAATGTCACACCACACTGCGTGTGGCACTCACACAGAGAGAAACAGGTGGCTATGAACCCATGTTTGTACAGCCATAGCAACATGAATCTGCACACTCAGTTCAGAAGCAGTTGGAGTTTTGATTGACTAACAGCCTGTGAGCATTTGGACCTTTTGTGCTTATGTGTAAGGAAGAGAATGGGGATGGACTGTCTCTGCTATCGTACCACGTACCTCTTAGGAACCTGGCCCTACATTCATGGAACTTCCAGGCCTGGAAACTTTTCAGGGTTCAAACCCTTGGTCCAGTGGCTCACATGAAAGCAGGAGCCAGGGTGCCTATCCCCAGCACCATGTCTTTGGATGCTCACCAGTGGTGCCTAAACAGCAGGCAAAGCAACCTCTTTCCCAGAGCAGGACTACAGGGTGACTTCTCCAGCTTTTCCCTGCTTTTGTGCATCTTGTAATTCTGACCCTCTTTTCCTCCTCTGTTAAATCTTTTGTCTGACCCGTGTGTGCCACTTCCATTTCACTCACCTTCAGAAAGAAGTGCCTGCTCTGCCACAACATGACTGCAGAGTTTTGGCTCACTGCTGTGTCCCGTTCGGAAGATAGAATGCAGCCCTACCACAGGCTGACCTGTGCTGATGCAGAGGTTGTGTGCAGCTATTTGGGATGGTTTTTAAATAATTTGCTATCAGACAGAATTCGTAACTTTTTTCTCACATCTCTCTTTGTATGTTCAAGTGATGTTTGTCACAGGTGCAGGATGTGAGGTAGCGCTGTTGCTGAGTCAGGATGGCAGAGAAAGGGGGCAAGGAAAAGTTGTCCTCACGAGGCATGATGAGCGTAAAGTATTCATGGAATGGGATGATCACATCAGAAGCTAAACCAGAAATGCTCCTAGAAGCTTCCACCTTGAGATGCAAAAGAAAATTGAGAGGCCTGTGGGAAGGTAAGGTAGCAAGGCAATAATAGTTCGGGGTGGGGGGGGGGGGGAAGCACCCTGCAACTAGTACAATTAGTATAAATTATTTGTTTTTCTTCTTTCTTTCTTTTTTTTTTTTTTTTTTTTTGACTGATAGAATCATCCAGGACAGGGAGGATCTCCAAGAGCATCAAGTACTGCCATTTCACCCACTCCACCCAGACTGTCCCTACACCATGTCCCCAAGCACCAGACCTAGATGGCTTTTAAATACATTCCAGGATGGTAACTCCAGCACCTCCCTGGGCAGCCTGTTCCAGTGCCTCACAATCCTTTCCTTGAAATTTTTTTCCTAATGTCCAGTCTGAAACTTCCCCTGGCACAGCTTGAGGCCATTCCCTCTCATTCTGTCATTAGTTATTCGTGATAAGAGACAAGTGCCTTCCTCCCTACAACTTCCTTTCAGGTAGCTGTAGCGAGCAATAAGGTCTCCCCTCAGTCTCTTTTTTGTGAGCCCCAGATCCCTCAGCTGCTCCTCACAGGTCTTTTTCTCCGTGCCCTTCAACAGCTAAATAGCCCTTCTCTGTCCCCACTCCAGTGCCTCAATGTCCTTCCTGTACTGC
Organism: Picus viridis; assembly: GCA_033816785.1. Taxonomy (NCBI): domain Eukaryota; kingdom Metazoa; phylum Chordata; class Aves; order Piciformes; family Picidae; genus Picus; species Picus viridis. The sequence continues at coordinate 8,373,026 of CM066574.1, read as the reverse complement.
AGTGCCCAAAACCAGACGCAGTACTTGAGTTGTGGCCTCAGCAATGCTGAGTACAGAGGGACAATCACCTCCCTGATCCTGCAAGCCAGGATGCCATTGGCCTTCTTAGCCACCTGGGCTCACTGCCGGCTCATATTCATCCACTTGTCAATCAATACCCCCAAGTCCTTTGCCACCACACAGCCCTCCAGCCATTCTTCCCCAAGCTTGTAGCATTCCATGGGGTGGTTGTGGCCCAGATGCAGGACCTGGCACTTGGCCTTGTTGAAGCTCATGTGGTTGACCTCAGCCCATTGGTCCAACCTATCCAGGTCCCTCTGTAAAGCCTCCCTACCCTCAAGCAGATCAACACTCCCACCTAATTTTGTGTCATCTGCCTTCAATCCCCTCATCCAAGTCATTGATAAAGAAGAGCTATGACTATAGCTAGAAACCACTTTTTGGTAGATTCTACTAGCGTTTCTCTAGAGAAGTTTATCTTCAGGGTCCTTTCCTAGAGAAGGCAGTACACTTGTCCACCAAGTCCTTCCACATTATATAGGAGTGAAAGAGCACCCCACATTTTTGTCACATTGAAGTTGTGGGTGCTCAGTGCTATACAAATGCACAACCTGCAGAGGTGGTGGTGGTGGAATATGAGGTCACAACTCAGACAAGTGAAACTTGACAGGTTAAAGATAAATCATACCAGCCAGCTCCTGTCTATGTTGTTCTAGTAGGACTGATACATTACTGCATCATGTGGAGCACAAGCCAATAGGTATATCACCTGGGAACATTGGGAAGGGGGGTACACAGACTGGAAGGTAGGGAAGATGTCAGCAGGTGAAGGTGACAAATCATTTCTCCTGTAACTGAAGCCTATGAAACAAATCCTGCAATACCCTCATTATAGAGTCTTGAAGGACTTCAGAGATAAGAGAACTGCTTTACTGTCTGTTTTGTGATAACTATGCCACAGATATCAGATTCCTGGGCAGTGGTTTTCTTATTGCTACAGGCACTTTTCCTTCTTATTTATTCAGCAGTTTTCCTCAGGCAAGAGAATTCAGGTTTCATGGGAGGGACACACACTAGCTTGGGCCAGTAAGGTGTATTCCCCAAAACAGATCCTGGAAGCACTTCTGATTGTTTAACATTTATGTTATGCCAGAATCAAGACACCGACTGGTGAACAGTGCATATCATCCTTTTCATTCTCAGCAGTGCTGCCAAAATATTGTCCTTGGCATGGAAAAAGTTAAATATATCTGATAAACACAGTTTTATTTTGTCAAGAAGTCTGTGTTGTTCCTTCTTATGATGGACTTCTCCATTTCTGACTAGGATTCTGATTCTACCTCTCTCCTGCATTAACCTGCTGTGATCTCATCAGGAAAGCTGATCCATGAAGCTGAGGTTATAGAGGATGTTACTTAACCTAATAACTGGTCTGACAAGTTTTAAAATGTCTTTTAATATTTCCTCTCAGGTTGTGTTTTTGTTCACACTGTGCTGATAGTAGCTGAGTAGCAGGAGCCAGGCAAGAAACTTGCATTTTCCCTCCCTGTGGTATACAAACATCTAATCTTCAGAGGAATCTGTGACAGGGTCTTGTTTACTCTGCTTCACCTGCAAGCATACCCTTTCTCCATACTTTCAGCTGTAAGACATTTTCAAATCTATTTATGGCACAATATGTAAGGTTACCTATTCTGGGGCAAGAAATCCTTCATTTATCTGCAGTAGATTCAAAGGTGCTACAGATAGACAAGATCTATGCTGCTTCACAAATATATATCAGCCTTGATCTGCAGAAACCAATCCTGGTGCTTACTGTGTTGTTTCTATGACACAAACCCAGTACCTCTTCCCTGTAGAAAGTGAACTGAGATGACTAAAAACCTACTCCACTAGGTAATTCCCACAGCAATCTGATCAAGATGATTAACAGTCATTCTGGTCAACACTGGATTTAATTCAAGGTCACAGAAAAAAAGAAATATATATAAAAGGTCACTTTGCTGACCAACCTCTATTTACCTACAGATTATTCATTATTATTATTATTAAAGGAATTAATCTGGCTGCGTTTCCTTACACAACATATTAGTTATTCATACATCTACTACAAAATTACTTCATACAAAGATTAAGGCTGAGTCTTAAATTGCTGGCACAGGGCAGAGAGATTTAGTCCTACGATGAGTCTCATCGAGATCCACACAGCTGAATTCCTGGCATTACCCACAACCAGACCGACTTACATCAACTGTTACCTACATGTGCTGGGTAAACTGAAGTCAAGAAGTAAATCTTGTTTTGAGAACAATTTTAGCTTTTGTGACACATTTATCAGAGTGCCTGTTTTCAGGGAGGCTTAGCCCACTGCCCTTCATTTTGAGCTTTGGTGTGACAGACCTTTAGAACAAATAATGATGCAGCAATTTTATTCAGTCTCTGGAAGTTTGAGGAAAACATTCTCAGCCTTAAGGCACTGAATTTCAGTCAGAACTAATTTCTAATGTTGCTTCATCCTATTACTTGCAAATTCAATATAATTAGAGGCATATTCAGTTCATTACCAATTTGAACCCTTGCCCAGTTTTTTTTCAGTCTGTTGCTCTTTCAAAACACTTTATTAAAAACTTGTTTTGCTGTCATATGTTTTAAAGGGAAATAATATCTCACAACTAATCATTTATTAAGATAATGCAACCACACAATGCAGGAGAACAACAACTTAACCTTGCTAGAAACAGATGGAGAGTGAGAAATAAACCTTTGCTTGGTTGCACATTAATATTTTTGAGCTTACACTTGAAATATGTATTAGCTGCATTTTCTTCCCAGGAGTGATAAATACAACATTAGATTGGGAAATAATTATTTCTCTTGCTTTTGGGCAATACCATGCATTATTAGCTAGATTCACTTGTTTCAAATAACACCTTCTGAATTTTCATGTATTTTTCACTTCTCATAAATGCCTGTAATGAGAGACAGGGAATCTGAGCAAAATGTGAAAATTATTTCACTGTATTAATGTTATTTTGCTCTTTTCTTTCTGCTGCCTCATTAGTCCAATTGTCAAAAATCACATGGCAGAGGGCAAAGGATTCGCATTTTCAGTGATGGATGGTGGGCAAGAGCAATCTATTAAAACTACAGACAGTGTCTACACAGTACGACGCTCTTTGATGTTGAGAGCAGGTTTTAGTCACAGGGTCCCACAAAGCTTACATTAGAATCATAGAATCAGCCAGGCTGGGAAAGACCTCATAGATTATCAAGTCCAAGCTATTACCTAATACCTAACACCACATTACAACTAAACGATGGCTTCAAGTGCCATGTCCAATCCTTTTTTGAACACCTCCAGGGACCATGCATTCCAAACTCACTATCTTCACTGAATACTGGGTAACCATTTCAGCTGGTCTCAGGCAGGTGTTAGCAAAGGTATTGTGTTTCTCCTGTTTGCATACAGCAACTGCTGCTGGGGCTCCACACAAGGGTTTGAAAACTAATTCTCCATACATTCTTCAAAGCCCTACCAAGAAGCTTGAAATCTGTATCTCCTGTGTCACAGGGACATCATCTCAGCAGCATGCCTTATCTAAAGGTGTATTTGCTTTGTATTGAGTTAATAAGATGACTACAGAGAGTTAGTGTGGCAAGTTTAGGCTCATGCCTAGGAAATTTTCTACAGATCTTGTGTATGAAGTGATAGAATGTAAACAAATTACCATTGGACATAAAGAGGAAATAATGATGAAGTCTAAATAATCCCATTGGTCTGATAACTAACAAAGTTAATTGTATAAACTAAATTTCTCTCTTTTTGGCTTCTTCACTCTAGCGGATACTAGCTGATTGCTTCTGCTGCCTTGGTGACTTTGGCTGCATTCTTTTTGTGGCTAAGTACTAAGAAGCTACTCCCTGCATGTCTCCTCTTTGTTTTTCCCTTGTCTGGGACAGGGGAGGGAGGGAAGCTACTGGTAGCATTCCCTTGTTTTGTCCAGGGGGTTTCTTGTGTTGTTCATAAATTGTAAATACATGTAAATATTGTGGCTTTTGTACACATTCTTTGCATTTCACATTTCCAGATTTTAGTGTGTTTGTAAATACAGCTTCATTTGCTTCCACTAGCCTAGTCTGGCAATTTTATTTTGGGGCATAATTTCAACCCACCACAGTAAGGTGCTGGAACAGCAGTGAAGGGACTTTGCTCACTGTCCCAGCAGTGCCCAATGAGCCTTGCTGAAAGATGAGTAGGTCCTGCCAATAGTTCCACATGAGGAATGTTTAAAAAAAGACCTCCCTACTCATGTTTACTCCTAGGGTTGAATATGAAATTGAAAGAAAGCCCTGAAAAGAGTTTGTGTCTATTCCTAGGGATGAGTTTGAAATTAAAGGGAAGCCTTGAAAAAGTTTACATAAGTATTGCAATACATTAGTGGTTGGAAGGGACCTCAAGAGATCACCAAGTCCAACCCCCCTGACAAAGCAGGATCACTTAGGGTAGTGCACACAGGAATGCATCCAGGTGGGTTTTTAAAGTCTCCAGAGAAGGAGACTCCCCAACCTCCCTGGGCAGCCTGTTCCAGTGCTCCATCACCCTCACTGTCAAGAAGCTTCTCCTCATGTTGAGGTGAAATTTCTCTGTTCAAGCTTGAACCCATTGTTCCTAGTTTTATTACTGTGCACCACTGAAAAGGGATTGGGTCCCTCTACTTGACACCCACCCCTCAGATATTTATAGACATTGATGAGATCCCCTCTCAGTCTTCTCTTCCAAAGACTAAACAGCCCCAGGTTTCTCAGTGTCTCTTCGTAGGGGAGATACTCAAATACCCTAATCATCCTCATGGCTCTCTGTTGGATTCTCTCCAGCAGTTCTCTGTCTTTCTTGAACTGGGAAGACCAAAACTGGATGCAGTATTCCAGGTGTGGTCTCACCAGGGCAGAGTAGAGGGGAGAACTTCTCCAATGATCCCTAAAAGTGATAGTTGGACCTGGGATGCAAATTTTGTGTGGAAATAGGACTGTGACTGGACTTGTGCAAGTATCAGAGCTTTCTAACATCTTTCTAACTGGATACTCAAGGAGAGAAAAACCTCTCAGAGCTGCTCTGCAGTATAGGTATACACTCTTAACAGCATAGCAGCACCTAAGAAAACTGATCCATGGATCATTCCTTCAGGCTCCATCCCTGGGGTGGTTTGTGAGCTGTGACACACAGGTCAGCAAGTGGAAAAATAAGTCTTCCAGTAAACAGCTTTAAGGGGGTGGTCTCTGAAGTACAATCTCTGAAATAGACAGTCTCCCAGACAGTTTTTAACTGTATTAAATTATTTTAGAGTTATTATTTATTCATTTCTTTCTTCTCACAGGCAGCATTCCTCAAGAGTAAGCATTCACCTAACTATATATGCATGAGAGGGTTTTTTTGTCCTTTTTGTTCTTCTTGTGCTTATCCTTTGCTTTATTTTCTGTACTCTCTTCATAATTCCCCTCTCTTTTGTTTTACTGTTGTTGATTCAATTTTTTACCCTGCATTTTTTATTCCTGTATTAGCTTACCTCCTTCTCCTGGCTTCATTCCTATCCTTGCCTGCCATTAAAATGCCCAGTAAATGAACAGTTAACACTGACAGACAGACAGACATAACCATCACGAAGCTTCTAATATTAATATTAAGTTAATATTCTGCTATCACTGAGAGCTCTGAGGGAGACTGAGCCCCTAAGAGCTAATAATTAGGACTACTTGCAGATTCATAGTATCATAGTATCATAGTATCAGTCAGGGTTGGAAGGGACCACAAGGATCATCTAGTTCCAACCCCCTGCCATGGGCAGGGACACCCCACACTAGATCAGGCTGGCCAGAGCCTCATCCAGCCTGGGCTTAAACACCTCCAGGGACGGGGCCTCAACCACCTCCCTGGACAACCCATTCCAGGGCTTCACCACTCTCATGGTGAAGAACCTCCTCCTCATGTCCAGCCTGAATCTCCCCACCTCCAGCTTCATTCCATTCCCCCTAGTCTTATCACTACCCGAGATCCTGAGAAGTCCCTCCCCAGCTTTCCCGTAGGCCCTCTTCAGATCCTGGAAGGCCACAATTAGATCACCTCAGAGCCTTCTCTTCTCCAGACTGAACAGCCCCAACTCCTTCAGTCTGTCCTCATAGGAGGGGTGTTCCAGCCCTCTAATCATTCTTGTGGCCCTTCTCTGGACACGTTCCAGCATGTCCATATCCCTCTTGTAATAGGGGCTCCAGAACTGGATGAAGTACTCCAGGTGGGGTCTCACCAGAGATGAGTAGATGGGGAGAAACACTTCCCTTGACCTGCTGTTTCAGAAAAACATCATTAAATTGGTTCCACTTCTTTCAAAGTACATAGCAGCCAGGAAGGCCAGAAATTTAATGGAGCTTTTGTTTAAAAAAAAAAAAAAAAAAAACAATAACAACAATAAGTTGTTGAAAATAAGAGTGTGTGGTTTAGGACAGATTCAATGTATAGGCCGGGCTGAACCCAGGCTGGTGCCATCCTCCTGCTGAGATGGGAATGGCACTGGTTAGGCCACACCTTGAGTATTGTGTCTAAGTTCTGGGCCCCTCAGTTTAGGAAAGATGTTGACTTGCTGGAACGTGTCCAGAGAAGGGCAACAAAGTTGGTGAGGGGTTTGGAACACAAGCCCTGTGAGGAGAGGCTGAAGGAGCTGGGGTTGATTAGCCTGGAGAAGAGGAGGCTCAGGGGTGACATTATTGCTCTCTACAACTACCTGAAGGGAGGTTGTAGCCAGGCGTGGGCTGGTCTCTTCTCCCAGGCAACCAGCACCAGAACAAGAGGACACACTCTCAAGCTGCACCAGGGGAGGTTTAGACTGGATGTTAGGAAGAAGTTCTTCACAGAGAGAGTGATTGCCCATTGGAATGGGCTGCCCGGGAGGTGGTGCAGTCACCATCATTGGAGGTGTTTAGGAGGAGACTTGATAGGGTGCTTGGTTGCATGGTTTAGTTGATTAGGTGGTGTTGGATGATGGGTTGGACACGATGATCTTGAAGGTCTCTTCCAACCTGGTCTATTCTATTCTATTCTATTCTATTCTATTCTATTCTATTCTATTCTATTCTATTCTATTCTATTCTATTCCAATGAAGGGATGAAAACATAAAGCCTTAAGTAACCTAGGGTTTGCCAGTAAATGGGATATTCCTGTAAGTTAGGATTTGGTGGTCCCTGTGCACATAAGGTCTGGGCAGTACACAGCACAAGGATGCACACCCACAACCTGCTCTGATTGTACAGTTTGGACAAACAGTGACAGAGGACTCACACTTCTGCAGCAGGGTTTTCAGATGTCCTTTCTTGCCCAAATCTCACTGATTTTGGCTACTGGTTTTTGCTGTTTAATCTTCTATAGGCATGTAAATACCCCAGCAGACATCTACATGACCCTCAGTCTAAAATAGGGTTCTCAAGCAAGCTCTTCATGATCTCTGGCTCCATTGAGCTTGTTTGGAGGGGGAATCGCTGTCTGCAACTCTTAGAGGTTATTAAATCTGGATTATTTCCAGGGTATAGACCAGGTATTTCACCTGGCCTCTGCAACTTTGGCAAAAGCCTTTCACGCAGCAGTGAAACACAATGACCCAGAGGTGAGAATCTGGACCTCTTCTTGCCCTTGGCACGTCTCTCCTATCTAAGTTAAACCTCAGTCTGTAGGTCAGTCAGTCTGGCACTTTGCATAGACAGACATGGCCCTGAGAGGACTAAAGGGATTAACAGGACAATGCTAAGGGCATTTTTGCAAGAGTGGTTACTACTTGGATCTTTTGGAAACCACAATGTACAGATAAATCAATCACAGCCTAACCAAGGCTGGCAATAGATACATTCACAGCTCATGAATGGAAGTGAGTGGTGATTCAGTTGTTTAGTCCAAAGATCAGTTTGCCAGTTTGAATCAGAGTAGATTTCTGTAACTCGGGCACAGCACAGTCACAGCTCGACTGAAACAAATGCTCCAGTCTTCTTTGAACTTCCCAGGATTTTGACCTTCAGAACTTGCACCATGAATTTTTCAATTAACTAGCTCATAATTAAATCAACTGATTAAATAAAGAAGTTTTAGTTGATAAAGCACCATTCTGCATTCAGATGGCACAGGAGTTTTAATGATATGTAGATTGTCCCTAAGAACAGGAACAGAAACTTCATCCTCCTACACAGCTGCACAAATCTCTCCCTGCCCTGCAGCCCCCTCACTGCCCAGGCAGCCCACCCAAATGAGACAAGAATTCAAGACACTGTCTCTGCTGTTGGCTTCAGGGTGTAGTGCTGGTTTGTACCTCCATTTCACGCTCCAAAATGAAGCTGTAATGCTGTGGCAGTTTTAGGCTGATGCCTAGGAAATTTTCCACAGATCTTGAGTAAAAGTGGTAGAATGTAAATAAATTACCATTAGAAAATAATGAGAAGGCCTAAATAATCCCATTGGTCGGAAAACTGACATAAAGTTAGTTGTATAAACTGACTCTTTTCTTTTTTTAGGCTTCTTTGCTCTAGCTGTTATTAGCTGGCAGCTTTTGCTTGGCTGTTGCGGACCTTGGCTGTGCTCTTGTTGTGGCTAAGTACTGAAAAGCTACCCTCTGCTCTTCTCTCTCTCTCTTTTTCCCTTGTACAGTGAAGGGAAGAGACTCGAGAGGGGGAAGCTGTTGGTAGCCCCCTGGTTTCGTCCAGGGGAGTGGGGGGTGGGGTGGGGTGTTGAGGTGTTTATAGTATATGCAGATATATGCCAATATTGTATCTTTTGTACATATTCATTGCATTCCATATTTCTAGATTTTAGTCTGCTTGTAAACATAGCTTCATTTGCTTTCCAACTGAGCTGGTCTGGCAATTTTATTTGGGGGGTACAATAAAATACAATACAATAAACCAGGTTGTAAGAGACCTTCAAGATCATCGCGTCCAACCTATCAACCAATCCAACCCACCTAAACAACTAGACCATGGCACCAAGCGCCCCATCAAGTCTCCTCCTGAACACCTCCAGTGATGGTGACTCTACCACCTCCCCGGGCAGTCCATTCCAATGGGCAATCACTCTCTCTGTATAGAACTTCTTCCTAACATCCAGTCTAAACCTCCCCTGGTGCAGCTTGAGAGTGTGTCCTCTTGTTCTGGTGCTGGTTGCCTGGGAGAAGAGACCAACCTCCACCTGTCCACAACCTCCCTTCAGGTAGTTGGTAGAGAGCAATAAGGTCACCCCTGAGTCTCCTCTTCTCCAGGCTAAACAAGCCCAGCTCCCTCAGCCTCTCCTCACAGGGCTTGTGTTCCAAACCCCTCACCAACTTCATTGCCCTTCTCTGGACACTTTCCAGCAAGTCAACATCCTTCCTAAACTGAGGGGCCCAGAACTGGACACAGTACTCAAGGTGTGGCCCACCACACATGCCACAAATGTCACCTCTGATACAGGGTGCTCCAAGAGGAGCATGATCTAACTCATCCTTGAGACTCAGTCTCAAGGCACAAATGCATATTCAAGCAGCGGCTCTGTACTTAGGAAATGAGGGGTTGCCACCAAGTATTTTTCAGTGAAGGGCACGTGTGGGAAAAACAAGAGACAAAGGCAAAACTTGAAAATTGCTTAAGCAAGTATTGGGAAATTTGGCACTAACAAAAGCACAGCTTTTTTGACTAAAAGATGGCTGAAGCAAACTTGCAGTTGAGAATTAATCATTTAGGTTGCAAAAAAAGACTCTTAGGATCATTGAGTCCAACCATAAAGCTAACACTGCAAGTCCACTACGAAACCCTCTCCCAAAGTGCCACTTCTACACATTTTTAAAATACCTTCAGGGGCACTTCCCTGAGCATCATGTTTCACTGCTTGACAATCATTTCTATGAATAAATTTTGCCTAATATCCAACTTAAACTTCCCCTGGCACTAACTGAGGCCATTTCCTTTTATCCTATCACTTGTTACCTGGGAAAAGAGGCCAACATGCACTTTGCTACAACCTCCTTTAGGTAGTTGCAGAGAGCAATCAGGTCTCCCTTGAATATCCTTTCCTCCAGGATAAACAACCCCGGTTCCCTCAGCCCTCTGAAGCTCTAGACCCTTCACCAGCTTTGCTGCCTTTCTCTGGACATGCTCCTGTACCTCAATGTCCTTCTAGTAGTAAGGGGTCCAAAACTGAACACAGTATTCATGGCATAGTCTCATCTGTGTCAAGTACAAGGGGACGATCACTTTCTTAGTCCTGCTGGCCACACTATTTCTGATATAGGCCAGGATGCTGTTGGCCTTCTTGGCCACCTGGGCATATTGCTGGCTAATATTCAGCTGGCTGTAAACCACAACCCCCAGGTCCTTCTCTGCCAAGCATCTTTCCAGGCACCCTTCCCTGCACCTGCAGCACTGCATGGGGTTGTTGTAACCCAAATGCAAGACCTGGCACTTAGATGCCCTCTCCTGTTCTTTGATTTAGCTTTTGAGCAAGAGATGTTGGTTTCTGTGTAAATAGATGGCTTGCCTGAATTATTACCATTCTCATTAATTTAGCCTGCTCTGGGTGACCCTGCTGCAGCAGTGAGGTTGGACGAGATGATCTCCAGAGGCCCCATCCAACCCCTAACATTCTGTGGCTCTGTGTTTCTGTAATTCCCTGTCTTTGTTCACCACTGGGCCAAGGCACCCAGACTGCAGGCATCTTAAGCCTAAGCCACCCTTTGTCCCTACTTGAGCAAACAGACATGACTTTGGATCATTACCAGACTGCACCAGAAAAAGCTCTTTGACTTGCTGGTGTCATTCGGCCTGTCCTTTCCCATCCCTTACAGGTGAGCACCATGACAAAAGACAACAAAAACCATATTCCTTGGAGGGTAGAAACAAAATGCTCAGGATTTTTCTAAAGGCTCTATTAGGCCAGTTCCTCAATGCAAAACTTTCTTCCAAATGTGGAACCTGATACACTGCATGAAGCCATACTTACTGTTCACGGTCTAAATTTAGACTCTCTTCAGAAAGGAAATTATACCAGAAGAAAAATGTTGAACAATAGTCTTTATTTAATTTGACACATCCCTCTTGAAATACTTCCCTTGCAAAACCCTTTTGTGTTCTTTTAAGTAGGACAGTTTCTTTCCTTCATGTAATTCAAATGTGGTAAAAAAGTAGGGGCTACCCATTTGAAAACACAGACACGCACAAGCAGCAAGAGAAAACAAGTTTCAACCAACCAAGATGCTTACTGTTGCAACCAGCAAGTTATAAGGAGCAGGGAGGAGGAAGAAGGAAAGAAAGAAAATGAAAATGCTAGAAAGGAAAAAGAAGAGGAAAGGAAAAAGAAGAGGAAAGGGAAAAGAGAGCTGGGAAAAGAGGAACCTAATGAGGTTCAATGAGGATAAGTGCCGAGTTCTTCATCTAGGAAGGAAAAATAAACTTCATCAGTACAGGTTAGGAGATGATCTGCTAGAAAGCAGCCCAGTGGAGAAGGACCTGGAAGTCCTGGTAGATAACAAGCTATCCATGGGACAGCAATGTGCCCTTGTGGCCAAGAGGGCCAATGGGATCCTGGGTTACATGAAGAGGAGTGTGTCCAGTAGATCGAGGGAGGTTCTCCTCCCCCTCTACTCTGCCCTAGTGAGACCACACCTGGAATAATGTGTCCAGTTTTGGGCTCCCCAGTTCAAGAGGGACAGGGATCTATTCAAAAGAGTCTAGCAGAGGGCTATGAGGACAATTGAGGGACTGGAGCACTGCTCTATGAGGAGAGGCTGAGAGCCCCGGGACTGGAGAAGAGAAGACTGAGAGGGGATTTAATAAATGTTTATAAATGTTTGAGGGCTGGGTGTCAAGAGGGAGGGGACAGGCTCCGCTCAGTTGCAGCCTGGGATAGGACAAGGAGCAATGGATATAAGCTACAGCACAGAATGTTCCACCTCAATATGAGGAGGAATGTCTTCACTGTCAGGGTCACAGAGCACTGGAACAGGCTGCCCAAAGAGGTTGTGGAGTCTCCTTCTCTGGAGACTTTCAAGACCCATCTGGATGTGTCCCTGTGCGACCTGCGATAGATTCTGTGGTCCTGCTCTGGCAGGGGGGTTGGACTCAATGATCTTTGAAGGTCCCTTCTAAGCGCTGGCATCCTGCGAACATCCTGTGAAACAAAATATGCTATGTTTTTTGCTGATTCTGCTCAAGCTAGGCTGTATGTAATATTGATGCCATTTATTTACCATATTGTCAATATTTTGACACTGTCACTGAAATAGACATTCCTCACTGTTGAGAGAACCTGAAAAGCGATAATGCCATATTATTGCTGTTGTTGTTGTTGCTGTAATTGCTGTTATAATATTCCACTCATCATTTCTCTTGCATGCACATCTTCTGTCAGTATTCCTTCTGGCTTTTGTTTCAATTCCGTGGAAGCACATGAGTGGGAGCAGGATTCACTGCCACTCCTAGCATGTTTCAGGTGTGTGGTGCAGCCACTGCTCTTAGGGCACTGCTGGATGCATGTAGGGTGCATGATTCCTTACAGAATTTCACAGAATTTCAGGGGCTGGAAGGGACCTTGAAAGATCATCTAGTCCACCCCCTGCCAGAGCAGGATCACCTACACTAGATTACACAGGAATCCATCCCAGAAAGTTTTGAATATCTCCAGAGAGGAAGACTCCACAACCCCCCTGGGCAGCCTGTTCCAGTGCTCTGTCACCCTCACAGGGAAAAAATTTTCCTCATATTTACATGAAACTTCCTATGCCTCATCTTCCACCCATTGCCTCTTGTCCTGAGCTGATCAATTGCACACTGCAAAAAGCAAAACAATAACATTCCATGTGTGCCAAGAAAAACATCCTCACCTTGGCACCCTGTGATTGGAACAGGCTGCAGAAGCCACCTCCTTGACATGCTGGCACCTCTTGTTGGGAAAAGATTTTAGCTTATACATGTGGTTGGATTTTACTGCTTAAGTAGTTGATAACAAAGGGTATCTAAACAGCCACTCTGAGCAATAGAGCAGATTGGGGGGTTAGGGCTGTGTGTCAGGTGACACCCATCCCTGAAGGGGTTGGGCTGAAAAGAACCTAGCCCTCAGATTTCCCCTACCGGGACAAAGGGAGAGGGGAGGCAATCTAAATCTGTTCCATTTGGGATGTTGGACTCCTGGAAAGGTTAAACAGGCTGCTAGGCTGTTCTGCTTCTGTTAGTTAGCTAATTCGTCTGGCTAGGGCTTTGGTTTAGGGATGCTGCGAGGGATATGTTCGGGACTTCTGTTAGCTACTTCATCTGTTAAGAGCTTCCAGGACTTCTGCTACTAAGGACTTCTGCTCTAAGACACTGTAATTCTAGGGATACTGCAACACAGCATTTAAGGACTTCTGGGAGAGCTTCTGAGATTCTCTGCTCTCCGCATTTCTGGAATCTCGTTGCTATAGGGCAATGGGGTTCATGCCTTTGTCACCCAATGGCCCCTGAATCAGGAAGAACAACAATGTGAGACCTAAGTCCTATACAATGGACTATAGTGATGCAGACATCACAGAATAGGATGAGAGAAATCAAAACCAGCCTTCTTAGAATGAAGCAGATGTGTTTAATAACAGAGAGGAACCTAAACCATAAAATAACTCATACTCTGAAACAGCACTAAGTGGAATGTTTTGTAAAACATTTTCAAGATGTATTACCAGATTTTTAATTCCTGAACTGTGCATACAGCACATTTGTTTGATTTAGTGTCTAAAATAAACTCTTACTACTTTTTATTCCCTCTGGCACTGAAATGACTAACACAGCCAAGGGAGAGTGCAAGAGACTTCCTCCCCTCCACCTCAGCTCACTCATCAGCACATCTCTTAAGTGCACTCCCAGCTGGGTAGTCCAGCTTTGCACCTAGCTTTGCATCTTCTGGTTGTTAGAAAGGGGATGATGCAATTTGGGTCTGTGTTAGGAGCAAGAGAATGTGAATATGATTTTCCAAAATTCAAGCATGAAGAGGGGGAAGCTATTGGCAGCCCCCTGATTTTGTCCGGGGTGGGGTGGTGGTGTTTCTTGTGTTGTTTATAAATTGCAAATACATGTAAATATTGTATATTTTGTACATATTCACTGCATTTCATATTTCTAGATTTTAGTGTGCTTGCAAATACAGCTTCATTTGCTTCCAACTGAGCTGGTCTGGCAATTTTATTTTGGGGGTAATTCTCCAAATTAGTTGGGGGTAGATTTCACCCCAGCACACTGTAGCAATCAATTCTTATTTCTTTTTGGTCTGCTTCATCAGTTAATGAGAATTGCTACCTCACTGCTTTTTACCTTTACTTCTCTTTTAAGTGATGCATATCTTTCAATGGCTGTGTTTGAGAGATTACTGTTCCAATGTGTTTTCATTGTGCTCATAATATCCTTCTCTTTTTCTACTTCCTATATGTATCTGGTCTTCATGCACTACATTTCTCTTGATTTTCTCTGTTTTAATCCAGTTTTAAATAGCAAATTTCATTAAATGTGTGGCACAAACATTTATTCCTATCTTCAATATTGTTCCCATATTCTCTTGCTGCCTATTCCTGTCCCCTTCTGTGTCCTATTACCCATTGCAATAATCTCATTTATCTGATGTTCCTATTTTCCTTGCATTAGAATCAGACATGGAGACTGAGTCCCCCAACCTTCTCCCTTCTGTTTCTAGTTTAAAACTCTTATCATTCATGCAACCTCAATCCCAGGAGTTATCCATTGGAGTCCATTCCCAAGAGCAGTCCTCACTCTGTGGAACCTTTTTTGGGGGCACAAATAAATCCCCAAACGTTTCTCATAGCACTGGCCCATGAGCCATCAGTGTTTCCTACCTCTTGAATCTCAGCTTTGTTCTTTGCCTACTAAAGGGCACCTGTAACTTCATTTCTGCATTTTCACCTGGTAGCCATCCCTGATCACCTCTAATGTGACTATGACAGTGTCATCTGTCCCACAATGAAGGACAGCCAGAGGAATTTCTTTCAAATCAGGCTTTTTTCCAGCTCTACAGCACATCCTTGCTCCTAGCTGCCAGTACCCATTGTCTTGTCTAGACCTGATTTTGACAACAGTCTCCCCAATTAATTGCAATAAAAATCACTGTTCACAAAGACCTTCTTTTTCTTAATGCGAGGAAAAATGCCTGCAGAGTCCTCTTTTTTTTTTTCATGTGACATAAAATCATGGAATTGTTAGGGTTGGAAGGGACTTCAAGGAGCATCTAGCTCCAACCCCTGCCATGGGCAGGGGCACCTCATACTGCATCAGCTCACTCAGAGCCACATCCAGCCTGACCTTAAAAACATTCAGGGATGAGGTCTCCACCACCTCCCTGGGCAACCTGTTCCAGTGTCTCACCACCCTCATGGGGAACAACTTCTTCCTGACATCCAAGCTGAATCTACCCTTTTCTAGTTTTTCCCCATTCCCCCTAGTCCTATCACTACCTGACACCCTCAAAAGTCCCTCCCCAGCTTTCTTGTAGACCCCCTTCAGATATTGAAAGGCCACAATTAGGTCTCCTTGGAGCCTTCTCTTCTCCAGACTGAACAGCCCCAACTCCCAGTGCTCCAGCCCTCTGATCATCCTCATGGCCCTTCTCTGGACACATTCCAGTGTATCCAGATCATTCCTGTAACAGGGGCTCCAAAACTGGATGCAGTACTCCAGGTGGGGTCTCACCAGAACAGAGGGGAGAATCACCTCCCTTGACCTGCTGGCTATGCTCTTGATGCAGCCCAGGATGTGACTGGCTTTCTGTCTTTGCATGAAAGGGACAAATTTCTACGGCAAGTAGTTGCAGGCTCAAGAGTAATCTCACATTAGGTATAGTTCTGGTAACAAAACACTTTAAGGTAAATGCTCACAGCCCTAAAGTTTGGTCTAAATGACCTTCTTGAGCCCTATAAAGCCCAAGTCAAATTTTCATGATCATCCCACTGAGAGGCTAGGGTTGGTGGGGGCAGGTATTCCCCAGAGAGCATCCCAGCACCTGGGCTCATAGCAGCCCTGTGACCACACTGGAAAGAAAATTATATGGGTAGCAGTGCCCTGCAGTGTTCATCCAGGGCATAGGGATCTTCTGCAGTCCTTTACTAATCCTTTGCTCTCCAGTGCTACCTTCGAGTGTCATTGGGTTTTTTTTTCCACAGACCAGTAGTTCCTCCTACCACTGCTACACATGCAACAGCTACCTTCAGTGTCACTCCAGTGCTGCAGCATGTGACTAAGTAACCCAGTAGTATCTCCCTGAAGAATCCACAATTACTTTTTGAGGGTTACAGAAACTTTTAAAAGCATTAAATCTCACATATGGTAGATACCTCCACCAGTGTGAAAGTCATGCGTGTGGCTCTGCTCCTTCAGGCAACTCCTTCTTTGTGCATCAGGCAAATGATGAATTAGCCTGTCAGTCAGAGCTCTTCCTTGCAGGGAGATAAAAGGCACGTTCCTGAATAAAAGTTACTTGGTTTTAGCTGCCACACAGTCTCATGGATGGATGTGACAGGCTGCCTCTGTGGCATCCAGTATTGGGAGATGCCCTGTAGATTCAGCATGGGATTTTGTGAAGTGCTGCAAAACAGTGGCCTGAACTAAACTTCGAGCTTTTGGGCATCACTCAGCTACACAAAGCACTGCAAAGGTGGCAGGGTGAGGACAGCATGGAGCTGTTTCCAGATTCTAAACTGGGCAGCTGACACACAGAACCCCTGATACAGGCTACAGTGTAGCTTTGCCCAGGGCCGGGCTTTCGGCTTTGTGTTTGGCAGATCTGCCTGGGCTGGGAGCCTTCAGAGTGAGCCAACAAAAAGCTGCAGCAGCCAAGCCAGGGCATATCTCCATGAAAATTATAAATATAAATATGAATATAAATATACAAAAGTGACATAGGGAAAGAAATTGCTAGAGACAATTCACAGGGTGGGGAGCAGCCCTGTCCTATACTTGTCATCATGGAACCCATTGTTTCTTTGAAACATGGAATTGTCAGGGTTGGAAGGGACCTCAAGGAGCATCTAGCTCCAACCCCTGCCATGGGCAGGGACACCTCACACTACATCAGCTCACTCACAGCCACATCCAGCCTGGCCTTAAAAAACTCCAGGGATGAGGTTTCCACCACCTCCCTGGGCAATCTGTTCCAGGGTCTCACCACCCTCATGGGGAAGAACTTCTTCCTAACATCCAAGCTGAATCGATCCATTTCTAGTTCTTTCCCATTCCCCCTAGTCCTATCACTACCTGACACCCTCAAAAGTCCCTCCCCAGCTTTCTTGTAGGCCCCTTTCAGATACTGGAAGGCCACAAATAGGTCTCCTCAGGGCCTTCTCCAAACTGAACAGCCCCAACTCCCTCAGTCTGTCCTCCTCATAGCAGAGGTGCTCCAGCCTTCTAATCATCCTTGTGGCCCTTCTCTGGACACATTCCAGCATGTCCAGATCCTTCCTGTAATAGGGGCTCCAGAACTGGACTTCTCACAACCAGGTGCTTGGTTCTTGATGGGCAATCAGTCCAAGATGTTTAGTGCACTTACCTGCATCCTCATGACACTATCCCCATAAATATCCTAGAGTGATAAAAGCAACTGGTGCAGAGCTCTGCTGGCTCTACTGAGGGATAATCCAGAAAGTTCTTACCTTTCTATTGAGGGATAATCCAGAAAGTTCTATGGAGCCTTTCTATTGAGGGATAATCCAGAAAGTTCTTACCCCTATCATCATCATGATACAATAGCTGTGAGGGTAGTGAGCATTGTACAACCAGGCTGGTCCACTGCCAACCAGTCTGAAATTTACCTACGGCATGTGGGTCCCACCTATATCAAGCTGTCTGGAGTGTAAAGAAAACTTTGCCCAAGTGCTACTTTTTTTTTTTTTTTTTTTACCGGACTGCCTAATAGATGCTCTGTCAAGTTATACATTTCTTGCTGTGACAAATTATTCTTCTTCTCCTGACAGGACCTCCAGCTGGGTCCACTGTGCTCAATTAAGAGAAAATGCATATTTTAATCCGCCCCATGGTGTAGTAACATTTCACTCTGTGGCCTTGGCACAGGCGCCTTTTAACTACTTCTGCAGTGGTTCCACATGCAGCACATTATTCTAATGTCAGCAGCATTTCCGTCTGTTCTACTTTCCTTGGCAGTACTCCCCTAGGCATTGGGATGTGGACAATTAAAGCCCACTTTATCATTTTGGATCAAGTGATTTACTTCCCCTGATACAGTTCATGGCTCCACAGCAGCTGCTCTTAACCATCACCAAACCATCTTTGCTTCTCCAGGTCCCTTCGGTCTCCTAGTAAGTTGTTGTGACCACTTTCCACTGGTGGGCTGGCAAAATGTGCCCCTCTAGCCCTGCTAAAACAACACATCAGGTCTCTGCCCCCCTCAGTAGACCATCTTCAGATCTCCTCTCATCTATAGCAATGGAGAGCACCTCAAAGCCACAGAGCCTATGTAACATGGAACAAGGCCACCTCTTTCCAATAAATCACCAGGACTTCTGTGAAATGTCTTCTGATACTGTAGTAGCACTTGAAAACTACCCAGGCGTGGCTCAGCAGTCATGGAGAGCTGATGAGAGGGGAAGCCACATGACACTACTTTTATGGTGCAATATGGCCCTCTTCACTGTTTGCAGGGAAAACAAACAATTAAGGGTTACTGGGGTTGGGGGGAAGCAGTCCAGGGAGAGGAATAAACTGCTCTAAAAACAAAAAAAGAGAGAGAGAGAGAAGTGGAAAATTCTTTACAGGAAATCAGGATGTCTGTGGAAATAGTCGGTTGTGCTGGTACATTCAGAATGGGGCCAACCCAGAAGGATGGCACTGCTCTTTTTGACTCCTCCAGGGCTATTTTTTGCCCACAGAGTCTCAGAACTACTTCTAGATAAATCTTTAATTTCAAGTCCACATATTTTAGCCTTTTAGATTTTTCTAGAGGATCTCCTCATATGCTTTTTTGCTTACCTGTAGTCAGAGGTTGGATCAATCAAAAATTTTGCTTGCCCCAAACAAACTCCCGGTCCCTAATGTATTCAATAATCTGAACATCTCATTATTTATGTGAAAACATGGTTAGTTAAATTAATTCAATGCCTTCTACTTGGGTAACAGAGGGTTTGCTGCATTTCTTTTTCTTTCATGTGAAGTGTGCTCTCTGGTACTACTTACCCTATTAAAAATATATCTTACCTTTTAATCAGCACAAGCAAAACAAAGATAATCTGCTGAAAAGGGCTGTGAAAAGCAGTTAAAGTAGCAGAGGAATTATGTGCTAGTCTGTGGAGTATATTTATGGTTATAGAATACCATATAAAAATTTAATTGGTATCCATGAAAGGCATCAGCAGCTGGGTTGAGAGGGTTCTCCACGGAACAGTTCAGCCAGGCAGCAGCAGAACAAACGTTTGCCTTTTCAGTGCACTTAAAGCCTTTCTTGGAGTACCACTGCTGAGTGGCCAAGCCTTCTTAATCCTTAACTCCTCTAATGTGGCCAGCCAGGCAAAGGAATCAGTCTGATCAAAAACCTCAAGTTAAAGGTTCAAGACTTTGTGTTGGCCAAGGCAGCCAAAACAAGCAAATCAAACTGTCTTGAGATGAGGGCTGCTGAAATAGTCACCACTCACACTGCATTGCAACACATCTGCAAGACAACAGACTCAGTTACTGTACCTCTGATGGGTCTGGGGGAGGGTTGAAATCACACGCCACCCCACCCCTAACTAATTTGGAAAAATACCCCCAAAATAAAATTGCCAGACCAGCTCAGTTTCAGATGGAAGCAAATGAAGCTATATTTACAAGCAAACTACAATCTAGAAATATGAACTGCAATGAGTATGTACAAAAGATACAGTAGATGTACTACATATATATATTTACAGTTTACAAATCACACAGAATTTCCTCAGACCCCCTGTATGGATCCAGGGGACCCATTCACCTTGTCCCCCACTTCCTCCCTCCTCCCATTACCCCACAGAGTGGTCAAAACAGAGAAACCCCTGTCAAGGCCATGAAAGAGAGAGAGGAAATTGCGAGCAGAAGTGACAGAAGAAGAAAAGAGGGAAAGAACTTTTTATGCCTCTGCTCTATATGCCCATTAGCAATCCAATGAATTGTATAGACCTTGTCATTATTTTCCTTTTACATCCAATGGTAATTTATTTTCAGACTTTGTAGACAGCAACTGCAGGCTAAAGTTCCCCCTTCAAATTTTAACAGTGGTATCTAGTAGGACATCTAATCTGTTACAACCATTTAGGCAATCCTGGGACTCCTGAGGAAAATCCAGTGGCGATTAGAGGGCTCTGGGACATGTCAGCTCCCTGCTTAGCAAAAGGTCTGATGGCTACCTTAGATATGAAAGCAGAGAGAAGTACACAATAACATGGGCTTTCACTAATAGCACCTCATTTCCATGGGTGAACATCAAGTTCACACTTCTCACGGTTAGAGCTGCTCGTGAAACACCACTTGTCATTTTGACACTGCACATCGTTGCCATCTGACATGAGTGTGCTGCACAGGTTCTGCTACTGGAGAGCTAGCTCAAGCATTAACTCCTCTGAGCTCGTTACTATTGCTTTTTATTGTAGATCTGTGCTGGATCTGAAACAGTGCCTTAGCAATGAAAAGCTCCCCAGGAGATATGGGAATATCTCATTAGCAAAATTACTTTTTTCCAAGAGTGGTTTTTGTATAAACATAAAGCCCTTCATTTACAATGAGAGCATTTCAGCAGCCATCTCTTCTTCCTGTTTTAATATAATCTGCCAAGAACATGTATTCTTCTCTTTTACTCTTATGGGAAGGAGCAAGCTCCTTCAGGAGTTGGCTGATGCAGTGCATGTTTCAGGCAACAATAAGTACAAACACAAATGTCATCTAGGTGTGGCTTTTTGTTCAGTTGTTTCCCTATTGCTTGGCTGCTTCATCTTTTCTCAGATAGATTTAGCCCTATTGTACCAGGGTCTTTCTGGATTGTATTATCATACATGGCTTATGCCACGGGGAGTGGGGGGAAAGGGGGAGGGAGGATCTGGGCGTGCTGAAGTGTGCCCAGAGAAGGGCCATGAGAATGATTAGAGGGCTGGAGCACCACTCCTATGAGGACAGACTAAGAAAATTGGGGCTATTCAGTCTCAAGAAGAGAAGGCTCCAAGGAGACCTAATTGTGGCCTTTCAATATCTGAAGGGGGCCTACAAGAAAGCCGGGGAGGGACTTTTGAGGATGTCAGATAGTGATAGGAGTAGGGGGAATGGAACAAAACTAGAAATGGGTAGATTCAGGTTGGATGTTAGGAAGATGTTCTACCCCATGAGGGTGGTGAGACCCTGGAACAGGATGCCCAGGGAGGTGGTGGAAACCTCATCCCTGGATGTTTTTAAGGCCAGGCTGGATGTGGCTCTGAGTGAGCTGATGTAGTGTGAGGTGTCCCTGCCCATGGCAGGGGGATCGGAACTAGATGACACTTAAGGTCATTTCCAACCCTACCGATTCAAGGACTCTATGCTTCACAGGACTTCTTTGAAGCAGGTGCAATGCCCATCACTGTCCAGATGGCCTGACAGCATCTAGGAGCTGCCAGCCTGCAACCAATGAGCACTAAATGAATGGTGTGGTCGTCTAGCCATGAGACAGAATTTCCTTAAGGCTCACTGTCTTGGGGACAGCAGCAGACTGACAGCCAGCCTTTATTCCACTATTTCTGTCATACCTTTGGAATACAGTTGACAAAGCAAGTCATATTAAAAACCTGAATATGATGAAATGGGTTATGAGGCCAAAAAGGACACATTAGTGCCAGAGCCAATGGCAGAAGCCAGAATTCCTAAGTCCCAGTTTGGCACCCTGTCAGAGATTGTTTTCTCCAAGCTTTCTAACTTAGCCCTGGCTGCAATGGCAGCATATTGGCATGCCACCTCCACTCCAGTGAGACTCACCTTCAGGAAAATGATGCCAGCTAATCGTGAGCAAGGTCTCTGATGATCAGTTCATTTGCAATTCCTCACAAGCACAGTTTGGGAATTGTATAGCACAAGGCTTAATACCGGGCACTCCAATAAGACAAGTCAAGAGAGATGTGCAAATGGGGAGATGAGCATTTGTCCTTGAGGGAGAACATTTAGCATACCTTGAAACACAACCATTTTTAAAATTAATTAATCCCCTTAAGGAATTGTGAGTGATGGATTAGAGACCTTAACTGGGGAAGCAGTCTGTGACACAGTGTGTGTTTGAGGAGGCACTGAAAAAAGAACATGAGTTTGCAGTCTCATGTGCTTAAGCAAAACCATCAGCTTCAGAGTGAAACATATTTACTGGCTGGAGAAGGAAAGACTCAGGGGGACTCTCAGAGCTATGTGCAAGTGGAGGAGGATCTGCAGCACCTACTGCGGTCTAGCCAGCCAGCTCTGAGAGCAGCTGTGCGAGAAGAGGAGGAGGAAAGCTTAACACAGCATCACAAGGGGGGAATATAGCATGCAATGATATTTTTAACACATAGTCTTGACCCTGAGAAATGTCTAAATAAGCAGGGTAGCAGATGATATGTAGATGTCTTATTTTAATGGAAACTAACCACAGCACATTGCTTCAGATGTGCCTCCTTACTAAGTCTGCCTGTTAGTTTTTGAGTCTGAGTCATCTCTCAGTATGCAAAGTGTTAGACCAAGTAATGAGATTTCTCTGAGTTTCTACCATATTAGATTTCTCTAGACATCAAATATTTAATAAGAATTAGCATCCAGCCATCCTCCTTCCTCCCCTCCACAACAATATTAACTTCTAGCGAGACACCAACATTTTACCATTCACAGAGCTGCTTTGAAGGAGAAGTGGAAAAGTCCTGTACCTTTTTCCAAGGGATTTGCTGCAGCCCTCTGCAAACACACAGTAATTAAGAAAAAGAATGACCAAGAGAAAAAAGACACAGTAAACTGGAGGTGTAAAAAGAGCCTTCTCATTAGTCTTTGTGTCAGGTACAGTATCTGAAGACCAATTTCATAGCCATAGCATATTTATTTAATGTGGCACAGATATCTGGACCCACTGTTACGGGTGGCATTTGCTCTTAATGCTTAAAGTACCTCTTTAACAAAATGGCACTCCATAAAAATTTAGTGTGTTCCTACTGTAATTAAAAAGCCCTAGTCATTTTTGCATTTATGATATAAACTATAATAGCTGTAAAATCCCACAATTAATTTGTGCCAACATTTCATACTTCAGAAATTCTCATTACAAATTTCATTACTTATTCACTTATCTGCAATTTGTCCTATATAACCTAAAGAATATTAACAAATTTAGAGTCACTTTTGCACCATTAAAAGCTAAATAGAAAAGCCTTTCACCTAGCAAGCCAATCATGATAATATTCTCAAGCCTGCTCCAAAGTGGTGGTGAGCTATGGTCAGGCTATACAAAAAGAGATATTCCTTATAAAGCTCAAGCCATAAATGATGTGCAAAGCCCTTTGGCAACAGTGTACCATATCCTGAACTCATCCACTGCAGCCTCATCAGCTTAAAAGCATTACAAGGCTCGAATGTCTCACACTGTGGCTGTGAATATGACACTCAGTTATCTAGGGGTAGAACTGGCACTAAAACAACAAAGAAGCAGTTATCTACCCAGCCAAGTGCAACAATGGAAAGTCAAAAAGACAGGGATTCCTGGTCTCCCTTCCCTCTTAAGTCTTCTTCCTGTGCTGCTCACAGCCATAATCTGTATCCTGGATGTCTGCAGGATTTTGAGGGCTGCAAAGTCCTCACGTACAAAACCTCAGTTTTCCTCCACATAAGTAGTGACGCTACCAGAACAAGGCAGAAGAAAGAATGCATAATTAACCAGGTTGGAAAAGACCTTTGAGATCATCAAATCCAACCTATCACCCAACACCATCTAATCAGCTAAACCATGGCACCAAGTGTCCCATCCAGTCCACCACCTCCCTGGGCAGCCCATTCCAATAGCCAGTCTCTCTTTCCATGAAGAATTTCTTCCTAACATCCATCCAAAACCTCTGCTGGTGCAGCTTGAGACTGTGTCCTCTTGTTCTGTCACAGGTTGCCTGGGAGAAGAGACCAATCACCCTTCAGGTAGTTAAAGGAACAGCAGGAGAGGGCTACACACATGAGCCAGTTCAAGGGGGAGAGGAACTTCTGCTGCTCTGTAGTTTCTCCCAGCTGCTAAATTCTGACAATGTGATGTCAAAAAACCCCACCAAACTGCTCTTGAAATTTTGACTGTGTCTTCACAGCTTTGTGTCATGGATTGAGTTGAATCTTTTTCCCCTCACTTATCTGTTGGGGAGCAGGCAGGTTAGACATCATGCTAAACCATTACAGTTTGCAATCTCTGATGCCAGAGCTCTGATGGAATTAGCTTAAGTAAAGAAAACCATCATCTCCAAGATCATTGCTCCAACTAAGTCCAGTCCAGCCCTGCCTAACCTCAAAATAGCATTTCCAAACATGCTCTTCATGAAACATCTCTCTTGACTTAAACTCATTTTTATTTAAAAGAGGCTGCAGTACTCCTTTCCTAGTCCTTGACTGTGCATTTGGAGGGCAGTACCACTCACTTCACTCACTGTATTAATGGGATCCTCCTGCCAAGCCTTGTGTAATGTCAATAGAAGTCACCAAAGAGCAGACAGGAAACTCTGATTCACCCCCTGAGTTAAAAAAAAAGGAATAAAGGAATTTTTTGTTCCTTACAGCACAAAATAGAGAGTACAACCCTGCCTCCATCAAACAGCCCCCTGAACAATTTTTAATACAGTAACACAAGCTTTGGGCATGGCTTGAGTGTCTTCTGATATGCTAAGAAGAAATCAATTGCAATCTCTTAGAGCACAGGTAGGCTGAAACAAGAGAACACAAACTGGGATACCATTGGCTTCTCATTTAACTCAGAACTCTCAAAGTGTGCAAGTCCCAATGGGAAAAAAGAACTTTGGCTGACCTTGCATCTTGTCTTTGCAAACACTATGACAGCCATTATAATGCATTATGCAAATTAGGATTATTATGGGAAACAAGGCCTAAAAACAAGTAACTTCATTTCCATGCAAAAGAACAAAGCCCGAACACACTGTACTAGGACAGTGTCACTCAATTGCCACAAAACTATATTCTCAGTGAAGAGAGACTCAAATACAGAATCATAGAATTGTTAGGGTTGGAATGGACCTCAAGGAGCATCTAGGTCCAACCCCTGCCATGGGCAGAGACACCTCACACTACATCAGCTTTCTCAGAGTCACATCCAGCCTGGCCTTAAAAACCTCCAGGGATGAGGCTTCTAACACTTTCCTGGGCAACTTGTTCCAGTATCTCACCACCTTCATGGGGAAGAATTTCTTCCTAACATCCAGCCTGAATCTACCCCTTTCTAGTTTTGTTCCATTCCCCCTAGTCCCATCATTACCTGACACCCTAAAAAGTCCCTCACCAGTTTTCTTGTAACCCCTTCGGATACTGGAAGGCCACAAGAAGGTCTCCTTGGAGCCTTCTCTTCTCCAGACTGAATAGCCACAGCTCTCTCAGTCCATCTTCATAGGAGAGTAGTATGAGTATATATGTATGCACAATATAAAGACATAAATACAGCCTCCCCATCCCAACAACATATTACATTGGCATTTAACTAGCTTTTATACCACATTCATTTTATTTCATACAACATTCATTTTATTTCAATCTGGAGCTAACTTCTGCAAAAATTTAACTGTGATATAGGAAATTAATATTCTAGCATAAATATTCTTGCTTCTGAAAACAGAACCAGCCAACAACACAATTCACATGTGAAAGAAATTGGCACACTTATTAGTTTTGTGGGCTCCATCTTTCACAGAATATTATGGTGTAAACTGAAACTTGATATGATTTAATAAACTTGTATGATAGCTATGTACCCACATAATTGTCAGATACTGTAGTCCTCTTTTAATCAGTGATTTTGGTACATGCAGGTCTCTCTTTCGTTGTTGAAGCCTTCACTTACGACAAACCAGACACTACTAAAGCACCTCCAGAAAAGTACATTTACAGCACCACAATCCTTCAAATATACAGCCCTTAATTCTGGAGGATAGTTGCTGTAAAAGGGAATATAGTATCTGCCTTTCTTCCACTATGAATCAACTTTGCAAATAAGTCATCCAGCAGAATTTCCATTGTGTTGCATAATAAAACAGTGGCAACGACCAAAAATACACACCAGCAGGCATCTGTGGGGTTTTGTATCAAGCTGACAGACACTAAAATGGAGTAACAGAAGAATTCAGGATGGAGAAAGGTTTATTTGGCCTCCAAATCTCTGGTTAGTTCTACAGAGATAGTGCCTAAGATTTAAAGTTTCTTTGTCTCCTGTGCGCTAGAGGCAATACATGATGCCAAATGCCATCTTCCCAATAGTTGCTGGCCCACCTAGATAAATGGTCCTCTGTAGAAAGACAAGTGATGCACAAGGCTTCTGCTTTGATCTAAAAGCCTTCTGCTTTGAATATGTGTAAATGCAGTGTGTATACTGGATACACATGCACCACTCTGCAAAGATCAACAGCACTCTGACACTGCTGGGTTTTATATGCTGGGTGCCATCTTTTTACTTGCCAGGGTTATGAGACCCTTAACCTTCTTTCCTGTAGAATTAAACAGTGTCAAGTAATTAGGTTCAATGTTTACCTTGCTTAGCTGCAGGAAAGTCAGACTGCCAAATGCCAGTAGAGCTTAGCCTGGAGAAGAGGAGGCTCAGGGGAGACCTTATTGCTGTCTACAACTACCTGAAGAGAGGTTGTAGCCAGGTGGGGGTTAGTCTCTTCTCCCAGGCACCCAGCATCAGAACAAGAGGACACAGTCTCAAGCTGTGCCAGGGGGAGGTTTAGTCTTGATCTTAGAAAGAAGTTCTTCCCAGAAAAGAGATTGGCCATTGGAACGTGCTGCCCAGGGAGGGGGTGGGGTAGACATCCCTGGAGGTGTTTAACTAAAGCCTGGTGAGGCACTTGGAGCCATGGTGTGGTTGATTAGCTAGGGTTGGGTGATTGGTTGGACTTGATGATCTTGGAGGTCTGTTCTGACCTGGTTGATTCTGTGATTCTGTGATTCTATAAACGTGGACTTTCAGAGGCAAAAGAGTTGCCAATGCTTTTTGTTCTCTGCTTCTAAGTTCTAAATATGACCTTCCACCTGAGGCTTTTACCAGATTTTTTTACACTCTAGAGTATAGACCATTGCACCCAAATTGGTGTCTGAAACACATTTTCTATGTTTGCAGTGCTTTCAGAAAATATGTTTATGAAATATCCTTGGAAAGGAATGAACCCTTTATTCATAATACATAAGCTTTACATTTTTAATAACAGAATTAGACCTTCATTGATTTTATAACTATACTATTAGCCAACACACTCTGGTTTCAAATTAATTTGAAATAACTCACACAATGACTTTCTGCAGCTAGAATTGGAGAAGCATGGACTTTGAAGCAGACAGAGTCTGTTAAATTAAGCGATAATTGCAGCTACCACTAATGAAAGCGCAGAGCAGTTTCCCTATTCCTTTGCACGTGGCCTGGATTTCTCCCGAGACTGCAGAATGGATGAGCCGCTGATCACCTTTTGCTAAAATCTGATTTCAGACGTGGCATAAAGGTCCCTGAATAAACTGCATTTCTCAGTATATTTCCCCTGCTTTTTGTATCTTGCAAAGGGGTTTGTTTAAAAGCATAATGAGATTTATTTTTTTTTATGGACACCAGCATGGAATCTGTGCTGGCCTGCTCACTAAATACCTACACTGGATTAGCACTTCCCATCCTCTGTAGGATGACGTCCTGCTGTGGCAGGAGACGTGCAAAAATGTGCAGATGTCAGTGAGTCACTGAAGGAAAGCTTCTTTTCAAGACAGTATTTAAACATGTTGAACCTTTCATAAGGGAAGACTATAATGTTTGCCCATGCCTAACACAACTAGGACCTGACTGAAACTTTCAGATGCTGCTAGAATATGATTATTTATTACACAGGCTATACTATCCCATAGGGTATACTCATGCCAAACTTCCAGACTGGTAAGAAACCCAAATGATTATGAAACAGAACATACCTCTGGGAAATTGCATTTCAATAAATTTCTTAATCACTAAAAGCATGCACAGGAGTTAAATCCACGATGCACAAGGTCAGCAAATAAAATGCTGTATTATCTAGGAGTGCAAAAATTCATCTAATCTCTCCCTTCCCAGCCCTCTAATGTTCTAAATTTTCATACAGCCTTATACTGCAATACTGAGCTCAACAAAGTTACTTCTGCATGCTCAGTATCTGTAGTCATAGACTCAAAATCCAAGAAATATATCCCCATATATCAGGAAAGGAGTAAACTGGAGCTGTTTGTTTAGTCCACACAGTTCAGAATCAGATACTTTCTTTACAGCAGATATTTGTGTGGCAGATTCAAGGAGACCAACATTGTGAGGGAAGGCAACTTGTGCTGGGCAGTTTCTAACCACGGGGGAAAAAAGGTTCCCTACTTTTGAGGACTGACAGGTCCTTGTATGATAAACCTGTCAGAAGTGTTACATAACATTGTTGTCTGCATCACAATCTGTTCCCCAGTAACACTGAGTCTGAGTAGCAGTAATAGAATTAATTATACTTCATTTTGCTGTCTTTAACAGTATTGACCAAATTTAAGAACAAATGAGAAGCGCTTATCAAGCTTGAAGAAAATAATCCATCAGTGGCACAATTTAAATTCTCTGCAGTTCTCTTATTAATCAAAGTAACACTTACTATCCTATCTCCACTTCCCATTAACAGTCATTAAGCACTGTTGCTGATTGAAGCAATTTCTTTAGGGATCTCAACCTCATTTTTAAGAGAACCTTCTGCAGTGCAAAACAATATCATACAGGAACAGCAACTTCAAGAGAGAAAGAAGGTTCTTCAATCATGTTCTGACCTTGACATTCCTCTGCAGCAGAAGTTCACCAAGTACACAACTAACATGCTCCAAACTTCTACCATCTTTCTTCCAGCAGCACCAGTGCCCTGCTATTAACCACAGAGAGAAACCCCACTTTGAAAGACAGTTATAGCCATCAGGTTAAGTGTCGTTAACAATAGTGCTGGCCTGCATCGGTGGTTATTGTTTATAGAGCCTTTTCATATACAGTGAGCCAATAAACAACAAAAGAAATCATGAGGCAGCTCATTCTGTCACCTTACTGTCAGCCCTTGGAGAAATTCAAGCTGTTATAAATCTCAAAGGTTGTATAGTACAGAAAAGATTTCTGTTGTTGACTTTTTCTCCCAGTTATAAACAATGTCACAGATTGATAGCTTTTGTTGGAATAAACGTAGTACTTCTCAGAGGAAGCCTATCACACAGATGTAGCACAAAGGAGTAGGACAAAGCCTAGACTATGAGCACTGAGCTTCGGCAGCACAGATCTCTGCGTGTTCAGGGTTGAGGGTTCCTTGTCTGATCTCTACACTGTCAATTCTGGACATCAGAAAAAAA
This sequence comes from Picus viridis, assembly GCA_033816785.1. NCBI lineage: Eukaryota > Metazoa > Chordata > Aves > Piciformes > Picidae > Picus > Picus viridis. The sequence goes on along the minus strand of CM066574.1, from coordinate 8,343,445 downwards.
AACTTCACTGAAAGAGTGGTCAGGCATTGGAATGTGTTGCCCAGGGAGGTGGTTGAGTCACCAACCCTGAATGTGTTTAAAGGTGGTTTGGATGTGGTGCTTGAGGATATGGTTTAGGGGTGAACTTTGTCAGGTAGGGTTATCGGTTGGACTTGGCGATCCTGAGGGTCTTTTCCAACCTGAATGCTTCTCTGATTCTCTGATTCTGTAATTGCAGGCTCATGGGCAGCAAATGACCACATGGAGTAACAAAAAGTGTTCTACAATTCAGGGGTTTCCATGACTCTCTGCATTCTCAAATACTTTTCTCTCTGGATGGGGTTTGTTGGGTTGCCAACAAGGCTCTCAACTTTACTGATTTGACAGACTTCCTTGTGCCATTGTCCCCTCTCTCAGCATTTCCCAGAATATTTCATACAACTTCTTTAGAAACTTTAAGGGAAAACATTTCTCTTCCTAAAGCAGGAACAATACTGGGAGGCTGGAGAAATAAGGCTGACTTATATTTAAGCAGCAGTAAAAATCCCGTCAAATACCACATCATAATGATGCTTATGTGCAAGGCAGATGCTCACTGTATCACAATTCACTTCATAAAAGGCCTATTTCCGAGCCTGACTGTATCTCAGCATTTCCACATCTTTCTTAGAGCAGGACTTCCATAGACGAGCCATTTTTGTCAGGTACCCATCTGTCTCGTGGCCTTTAAACACAATTTTTTTCTAGCTTGTGTGTGGTTGTGGCCATATCAAATCTAATATCAGCCTTATTCCAGCCCAACCTCCAACATTCAAGAGCTCGCAAGATCGATCATAAATGTTCACACTGTGAACTGTCTCCAAAGTTTGCCACCCATCATACTGAGTAACTGAGTTCGCTTTATCCTTTCAGGGAGGGAAAATCCATCAGTGGTACTAAATATAGAGACATCATTTCTGCTTAAGAAGTACTTGACCTGCAAATTAGTGGGTGCTTGAGAATATTTTAGCAAAGTGTCACTGGATATCTGCATAGATCTCATTCTGGCAGTGTCTCAGCTGTCAAAAACCAGGTCACTGGCCTCGATGGGCATGGGGTGCATCCTGCTGTCACTATTTCACACCTACTGCCACAGCCCTTCCACTTTAGGGAAAGGGAAGAAAAGATGCAATCTTGGCCGTGTTCTCTGCCTACTGATCACCTCCACTCGTGCTTCTACTGGATGCAAAGAGAGTACAACCTTGGAATTTGATACTCACATTGATTTTATTCCTTATGTAAGTGGTATCAAGTTGGTAAAATTCAGCTTAAAATAAGGGGAAGAACAAAACACTGCTTAACTCCCATGCAACTAACTGCACGACTCCAAGACACCACGATATGAAACGTTAGGCTGGATTTTGGATCAATGTAATACCTCCTCCTATTAAAGCACTTAAAAAGGAAAATGTCTTACAAAGTGTCCCATTAGGCTGACAAATTTACAACACTATGAATAGAAAACCAGAATACAGCATTGTGTTCAGGGAGCATGAATGGATTTCAGCTCTGTAGTGTTTCATCTATATGAAGAAGGTTAGATAGCCTATCACATACTTTCTCACTATTTATCAACTTGACTTGCTTACAGACACTTGTATTAAAGTAAATTAACAATCAATTGTGGGGTGAATTATGGCAACTGTAGTGGGAGTGAATAGAGGCACACAGGAACACAGTACATTTAAGCTTCCATCTCTGCATATGTCACTTACCATGAATGCTAAATATGATCAGAAGGAAAATCCTTTTCCATGTACTCTTACACACAAGACATCACCCCGGTGAAGCCCATGGTGTAGGGTGGGAATGTTCAGCTCTGTTTTTCAGTAGATCTACACAGAAGCATAAAACTGTGCTGGTAGAAGACCTAAAAAGCTCTGTCAGTGCACATGATTAACACAGTAAAATAATTTAAAACAAAGGAAGCATAGGGGGAAAACAACCTACAGAAAAGCTCATTCTGTGCATAAAATCTTACCTTCTCTTTCTCCTTCCTGAATTTAGCCCTAGTTGTAGCTCCTGTAAACAAGACAGAATACAAAGTCACTAATTGCAGCACAGCTATTGAAATAATTTATGCCATAGAATCCATAGCTTACTGTCATCTTTCTAGGGCACTTGGGCTGCAAGTAACTATATATTCTAGTGTGTTAACTCATTGCATTATATAGTCTGGTAGTCAAATGAGCTGTTGGGAACAATCTGTTCCCAGTCCAGCCAGAGAAGTCTGATTGTTTAACTACAATGGTATTTTAAAAAACGTAAGCACATTTAATACCACCGTCGTAGAGTTGTAGATATTTTTGTCTTATTAAAGTGGACAGATATATGACAGGACAAGGGGAAAAAGGCAATTTTTATTCCTGTGCTTTTAATTTTTAATGGGGGCACTGTATTATGATAAGCACCTCCAGCACATCTTACATAATAGAAAAATAAAGTATCTCTGCACAGAACCAGGAGTCATAGAACGTTGAAGGTCACTTGCCTTACAGCTTTGAAAATAGTTCATTGATACAATGCAAGAGCAAGGGTGGGGGAGTAATTAAAATACAGTGAAGACAATAATAAAAACCTCTGCCTTTTGTTTACACTGGAAGTGAGCAGGAACTGTATTACCTCTGCAAACTATTTTCACTTAACACAATTCAGGTGGAATTATTACCATGACCTTTTAGGAATGCAGAAGCGTGGATCAATAGCCTTTCAGAGGCACGACTGCAGGAGCAGAACCAGCCATGCTGTGGTGGTGAGTATTTCTGCATCAGAAGGCAGCTGAAACCAAACTATCTTAATCACATTGAGGTAAGTCAAGGCAGTGACAAGCACTTTCCAGGTGAGTGCAGGTGGCCATGCGCCTACAGGGATGTCCTTGCATGCAGGAGCACGTACCTGTAGCACTTCTGACACCTAGGAGGTGAAATTTAAAGGTGAGTTCTAGGCAGTGTCACTCATTTGAAATAACTAACATCAGTGTCAGAAACAGCAACCTGCCAGAGAGGTACATGAGGCTGGCAGGCTGGCATTCTCCTGCAGACTTTGCAGCCACAAGCCATGCCGGATCGTTGGGGTTGTCACAACACTCACTTGAACTCCAACCATCAGGTATTAAAAAATAACAGCTGGCCAATCAGCAACATCACTCAAGGCCAAGGACAACATCAGAAACCCCATTTTGCTATTTCTTCCTCCTCATTTCCCAAAGCACTAGTCCTTGCTGTTCATCCTCAGAGGCCGTGATTTGGGGTGGGAGAGTCCTCCAAACCTCCTGCTGCTGCAGGTGTTCACATCGGTGCCACTTCTAGAGCTATCAAGAGGATTTTGAAACATTCATCAGGAGCCAGAGCAAATGCATTGCAAAATTAATCTCTCCACTTGTTGGCAAAATATTAACACATACAAGTGCTCAGTTTCATTTGATGGCCTAAGGATGAAAGCCCAGTATCATTCAAACACACTTCAGAGAAAGATGCATAAGGCTGTCAAATGGCATTGATGTCAGGAAAGCACTGGCAACTCGGTGCTGCTCTCCTGAATGCTAAGCCATGGCTCACAGGTCTGAGCCTGGCAAAGCAACGGGCTTTTAATCACAGAATCACACAATGTTGGGGGCTGGAAGGGAAGTCAAGGGATCATCCAGTCCAACCCCCCTGCCAGAGCAGCATCACCTATACCAGATAACACAGGAGCTGATCCTGGAAATCTCCTCTCTGTGATTCACCCCTCCTCATACCAGTTCCTTCTAGTAGGCATAAGGAGATCCTTAATACCCAATATAAACAGAATACCATCCACATGCTTAGAAATATTTGAAAATGGTCTGATGGATCACAGAATATCCACCACTTGTCATATGGAGTCTGCTGATAATGATGATACAGAAGGAGGAAAAAAAATGGACGGAAAAAAAGGAGAGAGAGAGGAAAAGGAAAAGGAAAAGGAAAAGGAAAAGGAAAAGGAAAAGGAAAAGGAAAAGGAAAAGGAAAAGGAAAAGGAAAAGGAAAAGGAAAAGGAAAAGGAAAAGGAAAAGGAAAAGGAAAAGGAAAAGGAAAAGGAAAAGGAAAAGGAAAAGGAAAAAAAGGAAAAAAAAAAAAGCTTTCTTCTGAGTCAGTGACAGGTTTTTTTCCAGAAGTGCTTATTCACATCTGAAACTTTGCACACAAGAGGCAGATCAAAAATTCAGGCTGTCTCCTTGAGGTGCCAGCAAGTCTGGCCATCAAAGCCCCTGTGCCACTGAGGAGTCACTTGGGTGTCCTCCAGCTCAGCAGCAGCCCCACCAGCAGCCACTAGGCCAGTTTCCATGCAGCCCCTGCTGGCACACACTGCCTCTCCTTTTGGACAGGAATTAATCCCAGTAAGCAGAAGGTGTCCAACTACTTCTGCTGTCACCCTGGATTTGGAAGTCAGTCACCAGCAAAACCTCTCAGTAAACTGAGCTGCTGCTTAGCCCTGCTGGAAGGAGGGGTGCAGGATTTCGGCAACCCAGACACAGAAGTACAGCCCAGCACTTAAAATCTGTGTGTCTTAAAGTGAGGTATGAATAATATTGCATCACTTAACTCCCATAAGGGTGCAGGTCAACAAAATTAGATACTTTATTGGTCCTAAACCAGATTTAGCTCCTTTTCTATATGGAAAGTTATTTGCTGTGTAAATGCCCACTGAATTGATGTGATGATAGGATTGACCACACAACCACCACACAGAGCATCCTTTAGTACCCTGCTTCACAGCAAACTGTGCTTCCCATCTCCCACAAGTGCTGTAAAGTGATTGTTGTTGACCACTGTCTTGCTTTAATGTCTCCTAAATAATAATAAACAGTAACAGTTTAAAAAAACCAAAACCAACAAACCAAACAAAAGCCTTCTTTTTTCTATCCTCTTCCAAGTAATAAATTTCTCCAGCACTAATATACGATGAAGAAAAAAAAATATATATAAATTTCCCTTCTGGTAACTTCATTTGTAGAAAACTGTGGCTGTTTGAAGATAGGATTTTTACATTAAACTTGGAATCTGCATGACTGTTTAATATCATTAAGGGAATATTATATTGACTGCAAGTAACTGGTTTCCATGTGGTTCTATCAATCTATTTCTGTAAGACTGTACACTAGTTGTTCCCCTAGAGTACTCCTTGTAATGCTGAGAAAGTGTCAGAAATAATGACTGTCTACCTATATCTGCAATAAAACGTAGAGCATGGATATTATAGTTGTAAGTATCAAAGATTTATTTCATGACTGCAGGTAATGATGAATCTTTTAGCACAACTAATGTCTAGAGGAAACCTCTCTTCTTCTCTGAGCTGTCACATGGAGACTATTTATAGGGCCCTTAGTGCTGTGGGGCTTTAGCATAAAGAGGCAATGTGTCTGAGGTGCCACTGGATGGAAATGTTAGCAAGGGCTCCCTCTCATTGAAGATCTTTTAGTAGATGGCATTAGATTCCCTCTTTGTGTGTTTACGTCCCCCCAAAGACAGGGGACAGATGTTTAACATCAGACCATTAATCCCTTAGCCCAGGTTCCTGTGACAGCACAAACCCAACAGAATGAGCCCTTTGCCTTTGCTCAGTGTAAATGCCGCAATTTACTGCTGATTTACAGAGTAGGGTCAGGCCATTAGAAACTTGGCAATCTTCTGTACAGCTGGAAAACAATATGCATGATAAGCTAAAATTCAATACCTTCTTGCACTAATTAAATGGGTTCCCACCAGGACAAAAACACAAATTACAAACAGGGCTTTTCTGCATCCCTATGCATTTTTTCCCTGCAGATGTGACCAATGCTTTATTTGGGTCCCTTTCTCCTGACCACATTCAAAGATTTAGCTCACATTTGCAGGACGAGTAGCTGCACTCTGCTCAGCACTGCTTCCATTGTGTAATTCTCCCATTCCCCCTTTCCCTTACACTTGATTTTAAGCTGGCTGCTTTTATTCCTCGTCATCAGGCAGGCAGGCAGGTGGACGACACAAGCGGCAAGGAACGTTACAAAACTGCTAGCCTAATTTCATTACACAGATGGGCATTTAGACAGCAGATGCATCCTTTAAGCTAGAAGCTCACAAACATTGTCATTCTAGAAAACAAAACAACTGCACCACAACAGCATCCTTCATTTCAAGTCCAGGATAATTAACCTTATTGCAGGACAGTGCCATGAATCTCTGTCATGAACTGTCATCTGGTGACATCCTGAGCACAAGTAAATATTTAAGCAAAAATTGTGCCAAAGCATAGAAGTAATAAAGTGACAGATCTTGTAAAGAGAGTATTGGGGGATGGGGGGAGGAGGGAGAAAATAAAAAATCAAACACAATAATAAAAAGCACAAAACACCACAGAAAAGCTGTTTCATACTTCTGAAATATGCCTGAAATAATTGGGCTTCATGCATCTGAAATATAAACCCCATCACTCATCAAGCCAAATAATAGTCTTCATAGAATTATAAGCCCCCAAATAAAAATCTACACAGAGCATGTGTTCAGGTGGGACTCTGGAGCTCTCCCAACAATATTTTGCTGAATAGTGAATAATATTCAGCTCAAGTACGGTTTGCTTCCAGACTTATTCACTGAGAAGCAGCAGCAAGATTCTGAACAGCTGGAGGTTTAAGTAAAAAACAAAAATAGCTACAGGCTTTAACTCAGATCCAAATGGTATGAATAATAACAATAAAAAAAAGGAGGGGAAAAAAAAAAGGTAACTATAAATCTCATCAACCAATGTAAAAGAACATTCTAAATCTATTAATATTTCCAGAGACATTATCTCTCTGCCACCCCACTGCTTTGTGACTTGTTGTATCAGCGATATTATTTGCCTTAAAGCACGAGCTAAGTGTTTTTCTTCCCCTGTGAGGAGAATAGTCCACAACCTTCACAAGCTACAGCCCACTGCTCCCCTGCAGGAGGACTGGAGCATCATTAACAACGGAAGACACTTCAGGCACAAGTTGAAGCTCCAGCGTCTCCAAACCTTTCTGCCTCCCATCAAAATTCATATCCTGTCACTATTCTAGGAGCAGAAAGGCTTCTCATTACAGCATCATTCCCCTCTTGCAAGAAACACTGATTGCTGCACTGGTGGCTTTGGAAGGCAAAGATGTAATTTAGCAAAATAATGTACCATGCTGATTAATTTAATGTAGCCCATGACTAATTATGGTAATTCATTACATCTACAATTAGGCTAAGTAATTTATTGCACTGCAGTCTCATAAAGCAGAGGATTTATATCGAGTTTTGAATGTCACCCAAAGGACATTTCTGTACCTTGTCTTTACTGAGGCAGAATAAGGCTGCCAGCTGAGATGAGCCCACAAGAAAAAAAAAAAGGGGCGGGAAGCCCCCGTGCACCCCTCCTCTGCTGCATTTGATGTTTGCATTGCGGGCAGCATGCAGGCGCAGAGGGCTGGCTACAGCCTCCTCCTCCAACTGTACCTTTGTGCCGATTATTTGGCATCATCACCTTCCCATTTCTCTTAAACCACATCACAATTTTATTCACGTTGAAACCTGTACACCTAATCCACCAAATGGCAAACCTGCTGGGCTGTCCTTGAATAAGATTTGGAGATGACCAAGGTGGGGTGGGGAATGGGGGGGGGGAAGGAAGGACCAAACAAAATAAAAAATAAAACCACCCAAAAAACCCCAAACCACCACAAACCCAAACAGGTTTATTGTGTATGGATTTCTCTGCCGCTTTTGCAGAGTATGTTGCAGTCTATCGCAACAAAGGCTTTTTGCTCGCCTCGGAGAGATGAAAGGGGGACATCTCCCTTCACTTCGGAAAGCCACGAGGCACACACGGCATTATTGTGAAATACAACCTCGCTTGTACCCTGCAGCAGGGTTTGCTCCAGCAATGGTGCACTTCGGAGACCAATTTGTTTAGCTGATCACTGTCTCTTTGACGTGGCTGCAAATGTTACCTTTCTTTTTCAATCAAAAACACAGCAGGGTGTGCCATCTGTTTGGCACAGCCTTCACTCTCTTCCCCGATGCCTTTTTGTGCAGATCATTTTACATGGCAATTTGCACGGATCTTTTATACCTTGATTTTGGTAAACAGTTCTGCTGCTTTTTTTCCTTTGGTTGTTTTTGGGTTTGGTTGGGTTTTTTCACTCTGATGACTACCTTCACTGTTGTTTTTTGGGTGTTTTGGGTTTTTTTTAAACAAAAGGATTAAAAAGCGGTGTGAATGCAGTCAGTAAAATAGAATTAAAAGGGTGGGTTTTTTTAATACATATTTTTGAGCAAATGGCTGCCTGTCATTCCACTGAGTATTTAAAATAGACATGTTTACCAAGACTGGCTAACGTGTTTCACACTGCTGTGTTCTCCACGTCATTTTCCTCCTTATATTTTACCTGGCAGGCACAGCTAATCAGAAGATTAATTTAACCATTTGAAAGACCTTTTTTAAAGCAGGTTAACCAAAAAGGGGGAAAAAAAAATATATATAGCCACTGTATTAAATTGTCATTATATAACAAAAGCTAGCAGTAAAGTAGTTAACTATTTTTTCCCCAGCTCAGATGCTGCTCGGAGCAATGAAACCCCTAAAGTAGGAACAGATGATCAGCACCACAAGCCGAAGCCACGGGGATGCTCATGGAGTTGTGAATGCTTCACGGCATACAAATGAATTATCCTCATTCTTCTCCTGCCGGAGCATATAGGCCAGACCTCATTAGGATTCAATATCGCTCTGCTTTTCTAATGTTAATGTTCCAGTTATATAAGAAATGTGAAAAAGGGGGCTATGGATGGGGGGAGGGGGAAGGGTGGAGCTGATGCCACATCTATGGTCAACACAATGCCATAATTTGGAAAGCAGAACTTCATCTTTTTTGAGGAAATTGCTCCCGTTTCCTATCCCTATCTTCTCTCCCAATCCTAATGTTGCATTATGTCCTTTCCTCCCTCTGCTAAGTGGGGTTTAAGCATGTGCACATCCCACAGTTTCAGCAACTGCATTAACAGGTTCTATAGTGCCTTATTAATTATTATTTTTCTGTTAGAAAAAATATAAAATAAATGATGCCACACTCAAACATCAGATTGTGAAAGCTCTGACTTAATTTTGCTGTGAAAGGAAACATTGCACTTCACATTAATAAACAACTGTAGGAGTTTTCACCATCCAGGAATAACTCAGACATTAGGCTGCGTTCTTTTGTCTGGAGAGCAGCAAGCAGGGTAATGAAAACAAAACCCACTGAGACATAAAAATACAATTTATACCTTTTTATCAAGCAAAGAGAAAGTTGGTTAACGTTTCAAAAGGGAGCAGTAATGTATATTTATTGACAATTTTATTGTAATAATTAGATGTTTACACAGTCTGGACATTGTGGCTAAATCACTTCCAGCATGTTTATCTGTAAAGGGCTGTTTTCAGGGCAGTGCAGTAGGCTCATTAAGAAGACAGACTGTGTTAAGATTCAAAGAAATTACTACTTCCCAGGCTTTGCTTCACTGGTTTGCATTTAAAACAATAAAATATATGGGGAAAAAATTAAAAAGAAGGAAAAATTTAGAGCCCAAATACCCAACAGCCTAGAATGGTAAAGCAAAATGGGGGATATTTTCCTCCTGTAAAGGAAACCTAATGTTTTCTATTCCTTAGTAATCTGGTGCTCTAGATTTGAAAGAATATACAACATTGTAGATGCCACTTCCAAGTGCTTCTTTGTGGCTGTTAATATATATTGCCTCAACACTTCTATTTATTTTTTGCACTCCAGCTAAATGGCTGTGTGATATTTAGCTTCTTCCTTTTGCATTTGTTTTTTTTTCCAGGAGCACTGTGAGTTCACCCTTAGGAAGTCTGTTAGCCAGCATTTAGTTTACACATTTATATCATGTACAGGTGCATGCTTTTCCTTTCAGCCAAAGAAGGGTCACTTTTTACTACAAGTCTTCAGCAATAATTTTTTATTAGCCAGAAAACAATTCTACTTTTGACTTACTTTCTTTTTCTTTTAGGCAAATAAACAGCTGCAACTTGTACACTTAGTCTGGATAGACCTACATTCTCTACAGAACCTTATTTGGGGGCTTTTCTCACTAATCAGTCTAAAGCCATTTGTTTGACCTGAAGTGAATTTCATGTGTGCTGAGAGAGGCTAAACACCAATTACACGTTTTTCTGCCTTAACAAATGTGAGAGAAAGGCAGCCGAAAGAGAACGAACTCTTCAGTAATGCAGGCATGATGTGGGAGTCCTTTTACAACAAGTTCTGCGCAGGGGAAAAAAAAAAAAGCACAGCCCTGCATTTAGTGCAATATCCATTTTAAAATTTAAAAACTCTTTAAAAATTAAGGCAGCAAATAGACTGTAATGTTGCTCCTGTCCAAGTATGTTTCCATTACAATTAAGTAATCAATACGCAGTATTTATTGCTGGGAGATTATGCATAAAGAGGAGCACATAAAAGGAACTGTGTGCTTAAAAAGGAACTGTGTGCTTAAACCTTCCTGACTTCCCTTTAGCTGCCATTTAGCTAGAAAGAATCCTGGTTTTCCCCCCCAAGAAGCAGGCTTGTTAAATGCCATCCAGTGCGCTCTATATAAATGCTGCCTGCTCCCCAACTCTCACAAATAAAAACAAAGGCGATAAAAGAAAATGGATAAAGAGATGTCAGCTTGCAGAGAAAATACTGGGTTCTATTTCCTGAAAGCTGCACAAGTCAACTTACAGACTTGAAATATTACAGATTTAGTTTTACAAGTCAATCACAGCTATATATCTGGCCTCATAATTACTGTCAGTTTTGACAGGGAAGGCAATCTTTTTCTTTTTCTCTTTTTTTTTTTCCCTCCCCTGACGTGAGTTTCAATAAAATCAGGTAGCCACATCACAAAACACTTTCTTACACAGGGAATTTAAAGGACTTTTCATAGAGATAAAGAATACTGCCAGGATTAAATATATGTCATACATTCAATTAAAGAGGATGGGGGGGGGGGGGGGCAGGAGGGGGAAGGAAGAGAAAAAAAAAAAAAGAAAAGGGACTATCCTCACAGGTGGACCTGATCCAAAGCCTGTTATAAGGATGCTAATGTTTCTATCTACTCAAGTGGGCTCTGGTAAAAAAAAAATCCTTTACCAGGAGAGGGGAAAGAAGCAACAGACAAAAATGAAGACAAAGCTTTATCTTTTGCTTTATTTTCTAAGACATTTAGACACCAAACTGATACCTAAAATTTAACTACCTGATGTGTATACGCAAATTGTAGCTATTTTGCTTTAAAATGCATGAGTGAAAGGCTTTCCCTGGTAATTAGAATCAACATCATGTTGTACGTACTCAATATTCCTTTAATATCTGCTACAGCCAGACATCATTTATGGCAATGCAAAGCATATGATACTCGAAAGACACCTTTAACTTCTTTAACTTTTCTTGGGATTGTTTCTTTGTTTGCTTGTTTGGGGGGGGGGGGGTGTTTGTTTTGTTGTTGTTGTTTGGGGTTTTTTAGGCCAGATTAATTACCGAGTTAATGAACTAATGTGCTGCTTAGGCAGGAAATAGCATAGGAAATAGGAGACTGAAGTTGATAGGAGATGAGGAAAGCAGAGCAGCGGCATTTTTAGTATTACAGGCAGAAAAAAACTAAAACTGGACTCGTGTTTATTCTGCCATTCCAAAGCAGTGTCAGCTCACTGCTGACTTGCAGAATTGCAGAAAACTGGCCTGGAACAGATCTTAGAGGTCATTTAGCACATGCCCCAACCCCAAGGCAGGAATCGCCATGGTTCAGTCATTCCTAGCCAGTGAATTCCTCCCTGGCAGGTTCTCCAAATTCTCCAGAAATGGAAATCACAGAAGCTCCCCAGGCAAGCAACCCCAATGCTTCACTGCCCTCACCACTGGAAAGCTTCACCTCCTGCCTCTACCTGGGAGCAATGTAAGTCTGTTATTTCTTGGTGTCATCCGATGATTAACATGATCCCATTTAGCAAACTAGGAGTGTAAGCCTTTACTGCGAACAAAAGGTCACCCAAGCATGCCTAATGTGAGATGGAGTAAATGATAAAAATGACCAATCCAGAGTTTACTCTCCAGTTATGCTCTGTGTCAGGCACCCTTCATTTGGACAGGGTGGAATTACATCCCAGGCAGACTGGAGTAGACACTGCGCAGGCTTCCTGGCTAGTCAAGAGTCGTATTTCCTGCTACTTTCAGAATGTGCAACTCCATTAAGTCCTCAGGATTGGACTTAATTATGAGAGCAATAAATTTGGCCTAGAGAGAATATACTGGGAGACATGGGAACTGTCAGTGGCCCATACACAGACGTTATAATTCTGTGTCAGTATACCCATATAACAAGATAAATCCTCATTATGATACACTTACTCCTTGACTGAAAGGACAGAGGCACAGCCAAAGCATTTGTCTGCCATTGACAGCTGTCCATAATAAAGATTGTTGAAGGCGGTAATAATAACAGCCCCTCTACAATTTAGATTTGGTAGGGAGATGGAAGGGACAATGAAATAGACAGGGTCAAACACAACTTTTCACTGCACTGGTGTACAGCTGGCATACCTGCAATGTTTTCGGAAGAGTAAGTCCCCATTAATCCTGGCATAATCAATCAGACCTTAGCCCAGAGTCTACAGACCATCAGTGTGCGAACTGGGAGTTCAAAATTAGCAGCATATAAAATACTTCCATCTGGTTACAAGAATTGTCTTACACTGAGGAGAACTCCTCTGGACAGCTGGAGATCAGAACCAGCAAAGACATTCCCTTTGTGTTCTTAGTACTCTGCGTATTCGCTAAGTGCCGGGCACAGAGTGATTTTTGAACATACAGAATACAGAATTAACCAGGTTGGAAAAGATCATTGAGTTCTAGTCCAACCTATCACCCAACACCATCGAATCAACTAAACCATAGCACCAAGTGCATCATCCAGTCTCTTCTTAAACAATTCCAGCGATGGTGACTCTACCACCTCCCTGGGCAGCCCATTCCAATGGCCAATCACTCTTTCTGTGAAGAACTTCTTCCTAACATCCAGCCTAAACCTGCCCTGGCACAGCTTGAGACTGTGTGCTCATGTTCTGGTACTGGTAGCTTGGAAGAAGAAACCAATCCCCACCTGGCTACAACCACCCTTCAGGTAGTTGTAGATGGCAATAAGGTCTCCTCTGAGCCTCCTCTTCTCCAGGCTAAACACCCCCAGCTCCCTCAGCCTCTCCTCATAGGGCTTGTGCTCCAAACCCCTCACCAGCTTTGTTGCTCTTCTCTGGACACACTCCAGCAACTCAACCTCTTTCCTAAATTGAGGGGCCCAGAACTGGACGCAGTACTCAAGGTGTGGCCTCACCAGTGCAGAGTACAGGGGCAGAATGACCTCCCTGCTCCTGCTGGCCACACTATTCCTGATGCTATTGGTTGGCCACCTGGGCAGACTGCTGCCTCATGTTCAGCCTACTGTCAACCAGTACCCCCAGCAAGAAACGTTGCACAGGTAAGTTGTCATCCTATATTCAGGTGGCTAACTCATGGTTTGGGGTATCCTTTATACCACAAAAATTAGCTTTCCACAACACTAACACCATCTTGATGAGAAGATGAGGAGCATTTGAGGAGCGTTTCCAACAGAGCCAAAGGAACTGCATGAGTGAATGTTTACTGTTGTCAATAAGGAGTTAACACTGTGCTCTCAAATTAAGAATTGCACACATAACTTTTCTTCAGGTTAAGGGGGAGTCACATGGCAAAATTCCCTTGTTTCAGACCATACATGCAGAACTGACTGTTTTCAAGAAGCAGACAGTGGAAAAGACAGAAAATGTTTGCGTCATTGACAACTGCCTACATTTCCATTTTTCCCCTGTAATACCAGCAGGAATGACAACACATAGGATGAGCACAACATTCAAGAGCCCACAAACAGAGGAAGGGCAGATGCTAATAAGTATTATAAATGTTTTCTGAATGGCCACTGTAATTCCAGTTAATACACTTAGCAAGCAGTATGTCTACTGCTACTGTTAACTAGACCAAGTTATTGAAGTAATTGTCTGAATTATCACAATTAATTAATAAGCAAATACTGCTTGCCAAATAAAGTGAATGGGGTCTCAGTTGCTGGCCTGTACTCCGTTCAGTGATCCCTGTGAATCACTCTGGTCAGTTTTAGACTGAATTACCTTAACACATATTCCCCCATGTTTCAAATGTTATGACATCTACGGGTACTTTACATGTAGGCCTCCTTAACAGGGGTCATATCAACCCAAAAGTGAACAAATGAATTCCACTGAAATACATAATCCTTACCATTTAATGAAAGGGGCATGATGAAATCCCTTTGTAGACTACATATGCTTCTTGGAGTCATCAGCTTGTCTGAAGACACATAAATGGGAATGCATCACAGCATGGCTTCATATGGAATTCTGTCAGATCAGGCTGTAACTCAAAACCCCACTCCACACCTGATGGACAAGGACCTGCATAAAATTGCTACCTCCTTGAATTTACTAGAGAAGTTCACTAGCAACATTGCAGCTGAAGGGCCCAAGATAATCACAGAATCACAGAATGTTAGAGGTTGGAAGGGACCTCCGGAGATCAGTCAAGACCAATAGCCCTGCCAAAGCAGGATCACTTAGGGTAGTCCACACAGGAATGCACCAGGAGGGCTTTGAATGTCTCCAGAGAAGGAGACTCCACAACCACTCTGGGCAGCCTGTTCCAGTGCTTCATCATCCTCCCTGTAAAGTTTCTTCTCATGCTGAGGTGAGCAATATTGAACATAGATCAGTAAGGACTAATTTTTAGCAATGGGCCAGCCACGCAGGTCTTCATTCTTTGCTGCATACCTAAGTCAGACAGACCACCATTGCCACAGATTCAGGCTCCCACTAGCAAGTGGGCATTTCTGTAGTCTGCACCTGAAACTTGAGCTTGACCCAATTTTGCAAAAATCTGATGCTTCAGGAAGATGCCTCATGGTACATAGTCTCCTCTTGGGAATTTTGTACAAGTAAATGGTTGCAAGAGTACAGTGAAGATAGAGCATTTACAGCAAGGCAAGCCATAAACATGGCTTAGTGAAAGATTACTTTGGATGATGCCTCTGCACTTGGAAGTTTCACTCACCCTCTGAAAATTTACAAAGCCCATGAGAGAAGATGCTTATTTCCTGAACCTTGCCTTCAGATCAGTGCTAGGTACATTAGAGGGAAGTAAATTCTGGTCACGAGTCAATAATGACCTATAGGTGACCCTGGGTGGCTATCATAAGACAGTAAGTAGCTGAATAGGTAATCTCAGTCTAGAAGTGGTTAAATACTCACATTATCTGTAAGGGGTGAGTCTCAGAAGCAGAAAAGAAATGGAAAGGAAGCTGCTTAGTTTGTAGACCTTCCAAAACAGTTCTCATAGTTGGTAATGTGGACTGCTTTTTTTTTTTTTTTTTTTTTTTGGTTAAGTAATGGAAATCTAGATGCACAGATTTACCCACCTCCTTCATTGTGGCCTAGGACCTTAAAACTAAATTTAAAATTAGCTTGAAAATAGAGAGGAAAGATGTTGCTAGAAATGAGCCTGGAGTATGTTATTGGTATAAGCACCCAAACATGAGTTTCACAAAAAACACACAGATTTTGCTAAGAGGCACCTGGCATAATGCACTAAGAGTAATATCACAATGGGAAATATAGGACTTCTCTATAGTAAAGGCACCATGGCTATTATGAGCGTGCTGACATAAATACCTTTTAGAAAGGAGAAACCAGCATCAAAACAAGACTGTAAATGACTAGAACAAAACCCCCTCCTTCCCACACATACATGTGCATTCAAGCCTGGCTGCTTTTAATTTAAATATAAGGAATGAATGGCAGCCCTCATGGAAGAGAGCAGCAGGAAAGGAAGGTCCCTCTGCTTCCCTTGATGCTACATGATTGTTCACAGATTTCATCTTTTCCCTTCCAAACTGAAATAAGTTCTCAGAGGCTGAAGATCACCAGTGAATAAACTGAGTTCCCCATGCCTGTCAGACTGTCGTGCTCAGCTCTTCTCATGCTGACCCTATTAGATTTGGCTATTAAAAAGCAGCATTGAGCCATGTCAGCTCTTGGGTGGGAGACTGCCAAGGCACACTTCCATGCTGCTGGCATTTGAAAGATTGATAATGATCCTGTGTAATCCTTTTTTGCCTTTAACCCAGGCAGTTCTGCACAGGGGTCAGTTCTGTGGTGCTACATACCCTGTCTTGCAGCACGAGGTATAAAACTAAAGCCCTGATTGCCTGTGGCCGTTAAAAATCCCATGGCACTATTTACAAATATGCAAGCAATTACAGCAGACTGGAAGTGGCCAAACTGCTAATTCTATTCTGCCAACATAAATCCTCCCATTGTAGATGAATGTGGAATTATTATTTTTTTTTCCATCTCACAGCATAAACTTTAAAGCCTTGCTGTAAAATGCTCATTAGCCATTGCCTATCTTTATGGAGTAGGACTTGCTATACAAAAGAGGGTGAAATGAAGTTTGTTCCACGGCTCGTGAGACACTGAGGCTACTTCAGGATAAAAGCTCCAACACATTAGTTGGCTACAGGAGAAAACAAATAGACTTGTTTGCAGTGGCATTTGAAACTCTCTGCCTGTTAATCTACCAGTAGCTCCTCTTCTCAGCCTGGCTGCACTTTGTACTCTATTCCTCCATACATTGCTACAAGACAACCCCGTGGATTTTGAAGTTTCTCATGCTAGTTAAAATAATTGCTCCTCCCTAAAAGGCTGAGAAGAAGATGGCATTTCCAGTTTTACATTTGACTCATGCTGGCATAGCTTTCAGGTGCAGAGGTTTTCAACTCAGCTTTTGCTTTGAACCCAGCTCCCTGCAAATTTTCTCTGCATAGTAGCTTGGACAGTGGAACATTCCAGGCAGCAGAAACTAAATTATCTAGATCCCAGTATGAAATTGCACTTCAACAAATCTATAAATGGTTATCAACACTACAATTCATGGCTTAACACCACCTGGTCTGCTTTACCATTTAAAGAGAAAAATAGATAGGTAGATGGAGATAGGTAGGTAGGGAGAGAGAGAGATAGGGAGAGAGAGAGAGAGAGAGAGAGAGAGATTCTTCCTTGACACAGCACTGTTGGATAAGAAAAGCAGCATCCCTTTGACCTGCACATCCTACCACCACCTCACCCCCTCTTTCCTTCCTGCAGCAAGGAAAGATGGATCAAATCCCAATTTCATCCCAGAGGCATGAAATGCTGTGCTTACACCCAGTTTAAATCCATGGTTTTAAGTCCACGCTTCAAAGTTGGTTCATGCTGGTCACTCGCAGTAAAACATGGGATGCTGGGCAGGAAATTAAAGACAGATGCAGATTTGGCAGAGCACTCTTCACTGAGCTCAGCATCAGTTTTTCTAAATAAAGATGGAATTAAACAGACACTTGCCCAAGAAATGCCAGCTTCAGAGAAACCTTGGTAAGTAAAGGTCTTACAGCGTATCAGTACACTGCGTTACATAGAGTGGGATATTGTTTCTAAGGTTTCCAGGCACACATTTGTTCCCCCAGTTACATACTAACACATTCTACATCAAATGGCTCATGCAGCTAAGAACATGCCACTGTCACCTACCTGGGCACCTTCACCACATTTTAATATTGTAAAGCTTTCCTACAGATCCCCGTGAAACTTCTTCAAGCCAAGATTCTGATCTAGAGCCACAATTTCTTTTTGCCTTACCTGAGATAGAAAAAGGGATTTCTATCTTTTGGCTACAGAGAAATAAGTGCCTTGCTTTTGTTTAGTTCAGCTTACAGCAATAATTGCATCTCTTTCAGGAGGAGGACAAAGAGTACTCAGCAAAAGGCACTTTGTATTGCCTGTTTTACAGTTGCTGTTCTGAGAGCCTAATCCAGAAGCAACAAAATTCAATAGCTTCTTAGATGCTACAGTCTTTGGATCAGGTTCTAAAGGGTTGGGTTTTTACACTCCCCCTAATGCTGTGTGAGACTGCAGAAACAAAAAAAGTATAAAGTTTATACATTTGGCTTTGAATACAGAATGGGATCTTAGTTAGCATCCATGTTCAACTTAATTCCAGTCTAAAACCAGTTTTTATCATTAATAAACGAGCAAAACGTAAGCTGATGCACGTCACTTCTCTAAATGCTATGCACAGATCTCTCTGATGGACGAACCAGCACAGACACTACTACTGGTACATGTCATTAGTGGCAGTATGCACAAAGAGCTATATCCTAACTAGATGTTGCAGAAACATGTTAACTACTTGTCTGTATGTAGAAATACATGAAAATATACTAAAGAGTGGCGTGATTATATCTGGGTGCCTCTGCTAGAAAAAGCATTTGTATTACCCTTACTTCTCTGAATAAATTCAAATGACAGCCCCATTTCATTTCTTCATTCAGTCTGGAGGCCAGATGGCATTAGAATCATTTACTTCACCTTGTTGTGCTTAATTACTACAATCAACACACTATTTTCCAAATTAATCATAACAAAGTAATTTCATTAGTAACACAGCAGGCTGTTGAATTATTAGCATCATAACAGTTTGCAAACAATTAAACTTTATTTGAACCTTAAAAATTTGCAGAGTAGAACATTACTGTATGATCTAATGGCAGCACAGCACAAATCCAGAATAGAGCAAATAATCAAGTAAAACACCGTGCAAAATATGACTTACAACCACCTTTTACAAAATTAGCTGCTTTACTGTTCACAGAAAGGCAACTGCAACTTCAGTAAACACTGAAAATAAAACAGTTAGCATTTTCTACCACCGAGTTTTGTTTCAGTAGTAGTAACAGAGGTTTTTCTCATCCAAAATAGGTTATGGCATTTGCAGATTTCAAGTATACAACTCATCCCTGGTCCATTGCTGGTTTATTCCAAGACACTTAGAGCAAGGTTCAGGACATCTTTCACATTTTGAATGTTAAGGCGGTTTGTTTATTCCGCCCCGCTCCCCACTCCATGTGCTACGAGGAGGAGGGAAGCCCTAAAGGAGAAGTACAGACAAAAGACACTTTTATTTCCCTGGTCGCCACCACCCAGGAGAGGAAAGCTCGGCAGGCCGGCGGCTCATGGCTTGGGTCAGGACTCCCTCTGCTGGAGAAACGGCAGAAGCGCCGGCGAGCCGCGGCAGCGGGGTAAAAGGGACGGGCTGGGCCTCCGCCCGTGCTGTGAAAATTTGCTGCCACCTACCGCCGCGGGCGCGCAGTGCAGCGCAGAGCAACGCTGGGCCGCGCAAACTAATGCGGGGCCGCGCAGGACGGCGCAGGGCCGCGTAACGCCTCCGCCCACAGCCCGTTCTCTCGGCTCGGCTGCTCCACACAAGCGCAGCCGGCTCAGCACCTAAGTCAAATTTGGCGCCTAGGCACGGCGTCTCGACGAGAGGGGAGCACTTAGTCCCAAAAAGTAGGTGGTGGTGGAACTGGGAATTGCACAATTAATAAAAGGCCACTTTGGCGGGCACATTTATTACACTTCCATGTTAACAAGAAAGAAGGAGCTTTCCTAGCTGTGATATTAACGCTTCACATTCTGTACACAATCCACAAGTACGCTTGATAAATTAAAGTAGTAAAAGATCTGAAGACTATAATCTATCATTTTAATGCTTCGCTGATAACATACAGAATCAATTTCAATGACTATCTCTTCTTTAAAAAATTACAACACAACTCTATACCCTGTTTGACTCCCATTAGAATCCAGTGTACTGTTGAGTATTAATACACTAGCTAACATAAAGCACAACATCTTAGTTTACCGAAGGGATCTAATTCTGAGCTCAGACCAACTTTACCTTTTAACCCACAGTGTTTCCAGGGCCCGCCTGAAGCATAAACAGCACAAGCAACTACAAGGGGACCTGCACAAGCTCAGCAATTTGCAGACTGGCTTGACCTGCCTCTTTGGCAGATTAAGGGTCTCACAAATCAATCGCGTGGGAGGATTCACAAAAGTTGATCTTGCATGCTAATAGTAAAGTGCATCTCCAAGAGTATTTAAAGTATTAACTCTGACTTGCCCAAACCCTTGTCTACAAGTGACAGTATTTTAGTGTATGCTTAAGTTTCAACAGATGTTTTTAGCCACAAAGTTGTGTATTTGACACTAAGGCTGCAGGTAGCTGTTACTAATCCATGTAGACCTGAAGATCCCTATTGCACAACTTGTATCTGAAATTCTACTTATCAACAAGGTATCCCGATTTTGCTCTGTGAAAGTGCCTGTGGGGTACAGATAAAATATTTCACATTGCAGACAAAAATCATCCTGACTTGTCATTTAGCTCATCTTAAACTTAGCAAAAAATGTGGGGTTTAATATATTATCTCTTCCCAGATTTTCACACTATTCATATCACCAAGTCATAACAGCATCAGGGCAGGATTACACCAGCAAAAGAATCACAGAATCACAGCATGGCAGAGGTTGGAAAAGACCTCTGGAGATCATATAGTCCAGTCCCCCTGCTAGAGCAGGTTCACCTAGAGCAGGCTTGTGGTAACAAAATAGTACTTAGGAATACAATGCTAAATATATGAAAATAATAAAATTCATTGCCTAAACCATAATACAAAAATATTTGGAAATACCCTGAAGACTTGCAATATTACACATAAATTTCCCTTGATTTTCCTAGGAAACTGCAGCACAAAATATACAGTGAGCATTAAAAGGTTAATGCATTAATGTATGCATGAACTGAGTAATCATTTTCTACTTTCAAAGTTCAGTTTATATTTCTAAACCTGAGCAACAAGAAAAAAGTGGTCAAATTCCCTGAAAGAACACAAACCTAGAGCTAGACAGAAAGCTGCTAATGTGCTCTGTACAGCTATAGGTTTGCCTCCTCTCAGGGAATTTGACTATTTGCCGGCTTGTGCTCCATATGCTAATTGTCATCTATTTCACTCCCTAGCATTATAGTTCTATAAAAGTGGCTAAGAACATTTCCACAGAATTATGGCCAGCTATAATTTTTAATGTTTAATACACACAAGGCAATACTCTGACTACATTCACTGAAACCACAAAACGTGTGCAGCTGGATCTTCTTCCAGAGGCCAGGTCTGTAAAACTGCAGCTGCACACCACTCTTGATTTCAAGTGCAGATTTCTCCTGATTAGGGAAGAGAGAAGTTGAAAGTTCATCATTAACCAAAAAACCTCAAACATGCATATCAAACCCAGTCCAGATATCTATCCCCTACCACAGTTTTCTACACAGGCAGATATATACGTGGGACTAAAGTAACAAAACTAACTAGAAATCACACTAATTTTATTTACAAAAGAAAAAATAATCTGGAAAAGGGAAGTAGTTATATACTACATCATCTTTTGTACACTGTGGTTTAATTTTTTATATGGAAGCCTTCCCCCCCCCCCCCCCCCCCCCAAAAAAAAGTGCTTTAATTGAACCTTCAATATGTTTTGCTATAATCTTTATGTTAACAGGACTCCTACAAAGGTTCCAGGAAAGGAATACTTATGAAACAGAGAACAAGGGAACATATAACCCATTACAGAAGATTGGATTAAAATGTACTTACCCAGGCCTCTCAAATATCATACATCTCCATTATGTAGGCTTTAGGCACTAAGCCAATGGTTCCCTTCATTTCTCCTACCCACCAGCCAAATTCATCGTACTCCTAATTGAAAACAATATGCAATATTAACCTTTAGTCTGATAAAAATGCAACAAGAGCTTTGTAG
The DNA here is from genome assembly GCA_033816785.1 of Picus viridis. Taxonomy (NCBI): domain Eukaryota; kingdom Metazoa; phylum Chordata; class Aves; order Piciformes; family Picidae; genus Picus; species Picus viridis. Next base: position 8,321,635 of record CM066574.1, on the reverse strand, counting down.
GCAACTCCTTATGGATACTTTCTCTTCTATACAGTTGCGAGCATTTCAACTGAAAATTAAAACATCGTCTCTTTTTGTTAGAGCCATTCACATAGCAGAGTAAGGCAAAGACGGAAGTTACATTTTTAAAAGGCCAGACACACTCAGGAAAAATCTCTTAATTATGGCCACGCTTCTCTGTAACACCTACTAAAAATAGCTGACCTCTCCATCCCCCCATTCATCACAACTATTAAAAACCTGATCTTGGTAACTAAAATCTAATAGCGTGACGCCGAGAGGCAAGAATCAGCTGAAATTCTTCCGTTATCGGAACACTAAACTCTAAGAAACTTAAAATCAACTGGTTTAAAAACCTGCCTTGCTTCAAACATGAAAGCACCACTGTAATATCTGACATATCATCTCCTTCTACAGACAAAGTCTACTACTGCTTTAGGCTTACGAAAAATTCTACAACAGATCTCCTCTCTCTGACAGATGACTAATGTACTTTTGTTTGAAATTTGTTTAGGCTTAGTGAGATAAATATGAAACAAAATGAATTACAATAGTTTGGGGGGAAGCAAAAAAAACACTAATATCTTCCAAAAGCAATACCAAGTAAGAGTATTGTGGGATCTAAATTTAATTTTTTTCCTATGAGGTAAATATTTTAAGACCAATCCTAACAGCGGTTCAATAAATTTTAACAGCTGAAATTGCACACGCACGTATATTGAGTTACAAATGAAGCATTATTAAAACAGAGACCCCATTCAAAATGGAATGATTAGTAAGATAGAAATTACTTTGGAACAAAGAAGGAGAAAATACAAAATACACAGATAATCTCTGATAAGCAACATCTGCTTCCTGCTACACTGCACTTCTGACAAGAAAAGCAAAAGGCTGTAGGATTTTGAATTAATGGTCCTACTGAGATGAAGCTATTATTTTGACTGTAGATAAAGTTTTTCAGTTATAAATAGTCAAGTGGAGCTTAAGGGTTAATGGAGTTTCATTAGAGCCTGAGCTATAATGATTTGCTGCTGGCGTATTTGGCCTGGTCGAGAGTTCTCTTGGGTCCTATGAGGTGCTTAGTGTACTCAGCTCTCCCTGTACTTAACTATGATGAAGCCCTGTTGATGGCTCAGTTTCATGTGGCCCCAGATATTTTTTTCTCCTTTTCTTTATTTTTTTCCTTTTTCCCTTTTTTTTGTTTGTTTTAGTGTTGTTTGGGGTGTGGGGTTTTTTGTTTGGTTTGTTGTGAGGTTTTTGCTGTGTTTTTTATTATTGTGGAAGGCTGAACATCAGTCTTCAAATATTTTCTTCCTCCTCTCCACAGTGAATTGGTCATTTAAGAGATTCCATCCTACTAGCCATAAAATACCGCAGTAAGTGTGATTTAAAGAGAATCCACATAAAAACCAGCAGGAAACCCTCCATTTATTATATGAGCACACAAACAAGAAAGCTGGAAAAATAATTCTACCTTCTTCCCCCTGCCACTACAAACCAGACTGCTGGTGATGGGTCAGATCTGCAAGTCTAGATGTATCTGAACCCCTGATGTTCAGTGCAGACTGCTCTCTGCAGAAGTTAAGAACTGCCCATAACATTTCCCATGGGGGTACACATTCCACCCCAAATCATTAAAGGCTAAATAATACCCTGACACTGAGGTTTATAATGTTCCAGATCAGCCTCTTTTTCTTCTTTTTCTTTTTCTTTTTCTTTTTCTTTTTCTTTTTCTTTTTCTTTTTCTTTTTTCTTTCTTTTTCTTTTTTCTTTTTCTTTTTCTTTTTCTTTTTCTTTTTCTTTTTCTTTTTCTTTTTTTTTCTTTTTTCTTTTTCTTTTTCTTTTTCTTTTTCTTTTTTTTTTTTTTTTCTTTTTCTTTTTTCTTTTTCTTTTTCTTTTTCTTTTTCTTTTTCTTTTTCTTTTTTTTCTTTTTCTTTTTCTTTTTCTTTTTCTTTTTCTTTTTCTCTTTTTCTTTCTCTTTTTCTCTCTTTCTCTTTTTTTCTTTTCTTTTTCTTTTTTCTTCTTACTCTTTTTTTTTGGTTGGGGGCGGCAGCGATTAAATAAATAAATAAATCGTGTTTTCTCTCACAATGCGCTAGTTAAATATACAAACTGGATTTCTAGACTGAAGTGGGAAATTGCTGAAAGGTGCAGTACTCACATATACTACTGGAATCTCAGCAACAAATCTCTCCAAAAGAAAGCAACAAAACTATTTCAGCTGTTACATGGAACTAGTGAAGCGACTGACAAGAGTGATTAAGGAACTTTTGCCAGACATCAGCCAAAAAAACAAATAACACATGAAATGAAGGAAGTGGCTTGGTGAAGCGCCCATTAAACTGAATATAACAAGTGGCAGAGAAAAAGCCTGTGGATTGCATGATCCATTGAAAATGTTTCACTTAGCAACACTACATGAAGACAGAAACAATTGTTTTTAAAGAAACAATTCAGATACCCTCAAATTAAAATTACAAGCGTGCTGCTGTTACGAAAACTTTCCACAGTTTGCTACTTACTAATACACCACTTATTGCTCTGGCACGAAGCTAAGCGAGAAGATTAAATGAATGTTGATGTAACGGGCTAGCAAACTAATTTAAGGATTCACTGCAACCATTACACCATACAGACAACACTGCAACACAGAAGCTTTTACTTTATGTTACTATTCTTTGCGCGGGTCTCAAGAGCAACAGGAGTCCCAGTTAAACTATCTGCGGTCTATAGAAGTATGAACAGAAATATAATGCAGGCCCTGCCTACCAAGAATATAAAACTTTAATCTTAGGCTTCAGAATCAAACGATAGCAATCACTTTGAAACTGATTGAAGTATAGACATTTCTCCTTAAACCCCTAACCCCTCCTTTTCGCTGTCATCAGTACCACAATAAGAGTGCTTAGTAGTCAGGCAAGTTAAGTAGTGCCTCCCAGTCCTTTCTTGAAGTCACATATAAAATCCAAATTGATGTGTTGTTTCCATCAGTGTTACCAATTATAAACTCCTTCGTAGCAATATAATTTAATTAATACACTGCTGTTGCAAGGTCCATACACATCTATTACTGCTGCTTAAAATGTGTAGAATAGGAGTCTAAAGCCCACATTCATGGGAAATGATTTATGCACAGAAGGATGTGGATACAGTTGGGAATTTTGTGTTTCTTTTTAAGAGTTGGGAAACGTGGCCCTTTTGCAAGCATCCGCTTCAGATCTCAGGTACCACTGGGATTACCATCTGGTATCCCTCACTGTATTCAGCTCTTAACATCCCTGCTAACACAGGCAAGCGACTATACTTCAGAAGGACTGATAAAATAATAAAGAGTCCTTTAATCTACAGGAAACCATTGTAGTCAATTTATAAGAAATATTGCATCCCTTTGTAGGATGTGTAATTATTTTCTATTAATCATGTGCTATAAAGCTACATTATGTGGTTATTCTGTTATCACTAGAAAGAGGCCTGCAGTCAGCTCCTGACAATGTTAGGTAATTACTAACACAAAGCTTCTTTCTCCTTATGTAGAAATGCTATCAAGATCCAGAGGTGCTGTGATGCTCACTGTATGAAAATAACTCTCCAAAGAAATTCAATAACGGCAAAATGAATTGCTCCAAGGCAAACAGAGGGATGGGAGAGGGGGCAGGGCCAGATCCAGCAATGAGGAGAATGCACAAGTGTGCAGCCAGAGCTCTGCCATGTGACTGGGAGCACATTTGCCATACCAGCAATGCTAGGCGGGGAGGGCGGGAGGCGGGCAAGAAGGGGCCACTGCAACCCCTGCACAACAAGCACCAGGGCAGTGGAATACGTTATGCCAGATAATACCATACAACAGCCTTAACAAATGGCCAAATGCAGAAGTAGCTTAGAAAGTGTTTTCACTGTCTGTAAGAGTGCATTTATTTAACCCCCCCACATACACACACACCCCCAGCAGAAGTGTATTAACCAAAGTGAAATAATTTCACAGGGCAGCAAGGAACAGATTACAATTTAACTGTTAACATGCAGGCAAAACACTCTCTGTACAGCACGCTATAATAGCAGAGGGAAAAAAATCCCATCATGGTTTACAGGCTCCTTAAATGCTCTCAACTGAACAGACTGTGAGCAGATGCTTCTCCTTGTCCCCACCCCAACAGTTCCTCTGCACTGGTGTGGATGTTGTTACCTATGCCTCCATGGGGCACCGATCGTAAAAGTTTTTTCACTTGGGGGAAAAACACACCAAGTAGAAATACTCTACCTATTTTTTTTCTTACATGTGTCTTCTAAATCCAAGATTTTGGTACTATTTAGAAGTTTGCTATGCCAGAAAAGAAAATGTTTAGATGCAAGAGGATTTCCAGAACAGATCCTCTGCGTAAATGAGGATCTCCTGATGCTTTGCACCATATTAACTTCTACTGACTTCGGCACCAGTTAAGAACATCTGGTCCTTATGCAGTTAATCTCTATTGTTCCATACATATGGTGTTGGGGTTTTTTTTATGTTTGTGGGGTAAGGGGTTTTTATTTGTTTGGGGCTTTAAAAAGAGTTGCTGAAAATCATCTTTGTGTTTCGATGCCTTGAAGAAAACAATGGACTTGTGGGTCTTTTCTGAAAAAAAAAAAAAAAAAAAAAAAAACAAACAACAACAACAGAAGTGTGTGAATTCAGGGTTTTTCTCCCACCCTCTTCCAGTGGCACTGTAATCTTAACTCACAGGCCAAAGATCTGCAAACATTAAACCTTCAAAGCAAAAAAAAATAATGTATCCATAGCCTCGTTTGGGGTTAAATAAGTAGCTTGCCCTATAAAGCTGTAGATGTGTGGAAAGCAGGGAGAAATTTTTCTTTCAAGGATATCCTTAGAAGGGGCATTTTGGCACGTGACTATTTTAAAACCCCTCTAATTCATCCAGGACTTCCAACCTGGCTAAAGATTTTTAGAACTTCCTCCAGTGTAATTGCTGAATGATACACTATCAACCAGGGAGCCTTTTTGGCACAGAGCAGCATTTTCAGTAAAATGCAGAAAATGACAAATGTTTTAGATAACTGAATCAGACTTCTTCACAGGTAGTAGAGTTGTTTTAAGATAGCAATAAAACGGTCATCTTTAAGAAGATGAGCTTCAGATTTATTATATGCTTTTTGTGTGTGTGTGTTCTGTTTTATTTCCCGCAATGACATGAGACAAAATAGACACCAATTGAAGAGTTCCAATATAAATTAGTGTGAGCAGGCTGGATTCAGAACCCAAACTGGCCCCTGAAAACACCCTGGAAAGATAGAAGGGCCACTTTATTCTCCATCAGATGACACAATGCAAATTTCTTGTCTAATCAGGTAGTTAAATGCTTAGGCATTATCAGCATGCAGACCAACAAAGCTAGAGTCACTTTGCATTATTCTATCTTGACTAACCTTCGACTTAAAGGCCTCTGCTTTATCTTATGCTTAGCCATGTATCTATTTTTCCCTTTTCAGTAAGGAATAGCCTTAAACAAGCCAGGAGGAAATGTACAACTTAGCACTGCATTTTAGCTTTGATGAGAAGCGTCCCACCAAAGGGAATATCCCAGTGCTCCCACTTTCCTCACTTTGGCTCACTCTTCAGAGCTGTCAGCCTCAGAGTCCACATGCCACATTTGCTTTTAGATGAAACTCAAACGCAAGACGCACCTGAATGTCCTCCAACCACTAATGCGTTCTCAAATCTACACAATCAGGACCTCTTGGGACATAAAACCACTTTGAAATTACACATTGTGGATGCCAGGGTCTCAGCACTAAGCACCTCCCTCTGCAAACCTGCTCCTATTGCTGTTCCCTGTTTCCTTAGGTAGACAGAGGTGGTATGGTCATGGGAAGAAATCCCTGTTAAGTATGGCTCTCAGCCTGACTTGGGATTTTAGTATGCCTTTCACATCTCTTTGAAAAGGAATGAATAAATACATTTTATGAAGATTATACATATAATGCACAAAATGCTCACGCTCATTATGAAACAGCTGTGCTGTTGAGTTGTATTTTATTTCATAAACAGTAATCTAAGCTATGGAGATTTCTTTCTTTTTGGGGGGGTTGGGTGGTTTGTTGTTGTGGGTTGTTGTGTTTTTTTTGGGGAGGTGTTTGGGGGTTTTTTTTGGGTTGTTTGGGGTTTTTTTTTGGTGGGGGGGGGAGATGGGGGTGTGGTTGGTATTTTTCACTAAGCCAAAAAAAACCCAGATTGAGATGTGAGCATTTTAACAGACATTTCTTGTATTGAAAACAACACTGTGCCACAACAGAAATATACAACCACTAAATAAATGGCAATCCAGATACCAAGTTAACACTACACTTTCCTGGAAAATTCTAGAGCAAAGGGTTAAGTCATAGATAAGAATTCCATGATTCATGAAACCAGAGTAAGCAGCATTATAGTGCATTGGCATGTACTAAGATAATAACAGGGATGGAGAATTACAGTTTGAAGTATTATTTGTTGTTTTTATGTAAGTATAAACATAAATGAGCTGGGAATTAAAGCAGCTTAGAAGTTAAGAAATGTCAGTAATTCTGCAACTCAGATGCCTGCTAACATCTAAGTGAATTTCCACTGCTCCTTGCATTTGGCTGATGAAACTGTGCAATTTCCCAACACGAAACATGCACCTAAAGCAAGCAGATCCTGTAGGTGCTGCATGTGCACAAACAGTGTGGACCAAATTTTATTTATTTATTTATTTTAATTATAAAAAATAGAGCTACCTCTGCTCATGGTTCTCTTTGTCTCTGGAAATTGATTTCTTGAGTAGAGCTATGGAAGATTTCTAAAAAAGGATTGTTATGTCACAGTTTGTTTCCCCCATTTATCATACGGTCTTGAAAGTAAAGGCAAGCCCCATAAACGAGCAGGAGTTAAGAGCAATCCTCTTTTTAGCAAGCAGGATGCCCAAGTATTGCATTTCTAGCAGTCAATATAAACTAAGAAATCTTATTCATGAGTCTCTGTATCAGTGAAGCTATAGAAAGTTGTGTTGCATAAAGGGAGCAGGGTATATAGTTCTCTGGAAATTCACATGATTCACAGGTTAACTTATATTTAAAAAACACTTGAATATAATATTCAAGAATGTACTAAATTAAAATTGTAATAGCATGAGGTTATCTGCAGAGATACACTGACCAATTAATCTGGAAAGTTAACTATTCTAATACTTGAATATTCAAGAATATACTAAATAGACTTATTCAAGAATATGCTGAATTAAAATTGCAACAGTATGAGTTTATCTGATGAACAATGAATCTGAAAAGCTAACAATCCAATCCTTTAACATAAAAGTTAACAATGATTATTGCAGCAGTTCTGTTCAGTCTGCTCAGATCAACGCCCCAGCTTTTGAAGGAAACTCCTATAGACAGAAAAACTTGGAAGTTTGGAGGATTTTTCTGTTGAAGCAGCTGAAAAGCCACAATAGACATAAATATTTAGGTAAGAGGCGAAACAGCTTTTGAATGCACCTTTAAAACAAGAAAAACATGCTTTTCTACAGTAATTACACTAGTCAGGCACGGGCGTTTGTATTACCAGAGTATAAGCATGCAAATCATGCTCATTGCACTAACACTACATTTTGATGCTCACTTTAAAGTAAATTAGGAAGGGTTTATCTCTGCATAATGCTTAGCTACTTTAGGAAGTAAACGTTGCCAAGTGGAAACTATGCTCAGTCTTCTACAAGGCATTCGCTTAGAAACTGAGATGTAACATACTCCTCCTCTTGCTTTATTTAAATTGTATCCATGCCAAAATTTGCTAAACTGGTCTGGGTGACAGAACAGTGGAACAGGCTGCCCAGGGGGGTTGTGGAGTCTCCCTCTCTGGAGATATTCAGGACCTGCCTGGATGAGCGCCTGTGTGATCTGGTCTAGGTGATCCTGCTCTGGTAGTGGGGCTGGATTAGATGATCTCTCGAGGTCCCTTCCAGCCCCTAACATTCGGTGATTCTGTGGTCATAATTATTTCTATTGTGCTAATTACCTCATTTCCTGGAAATGAAACAGTCACTTTCCCCCTAATGTCTATAAATATGTGTAAAAGCAGGTAACAACGTATTGCTCTGGCATATCTACTACTAGGAGAGACAAACCACATTTGTCAAGAGCAAGCTACACCGTTTATATTTCATTGTAAAACAAAGCACTATTAGGTGTTGCCAACAATATGTTCGATAGTTTGTGAATGCTTCGCCCTTCCTGCTAACACTGCTCTACCTGTACTTACTTCCTTATCAGCCAAAAGCGATTTTCAAGAGTAATGTTCGTACCTGGCTGACATATGATAGAAAGGCAATAAAGCCACAGCCAGGTTCAAGCTGGGAGCTGAATTTATGACACCGTTTTGGATCCATTCACATCACCCCCGGTCAGTACCTGCACCTCTCCTTTTCAGCCACTAGATGGTGTGGAAAAATTAAAAAATTGCCAAGCATTCCCGTCGACGGCCACAAAATCCAAGCGCTAACGTAGTGGATTAGGAAATATGTTTTGAAGAAAAAGTCTTGACCCACTTCAGGATGGTTAGGTTCACTTTTCCTTTGGTCATATTTTCACTTATCAGACAAAGAACTCATAAATGGTCAGGCCTTGAAACTGAATCAAGTGTGCAGGGTTAAGATGTATAATTCTCTGGCACTTTCTCCTCCAGGGACCCTAAATTCAGATCTGACACTAGAGGCCAACACTCATTTTTCTGAAAAAGCTGTAACAATCTTTAAGAGAAACAGGGCTGAATTTTCTGGGCTGTATTTTGGAGTAGAAATCATTCCCAAAGAGAGAGGCTCTATATATCTGCAGCAGCAGCAAGCCTGTTTCAAGGAGCAAATATGGATTAATCACAGCATGACCACAAGACAGGTGATATACAGAGGACAGCTTAAGCTACTGTTTTTCTATTCTGCTCCATTTTTTAAAATCAAATTCCTCACTCTTCAGGGGAAGAAGTAGCAATTGATTCTTTTCACCCACAAGCTGAAGATTTTATAGCCCCCATGTCATACTAGAAGAGCACAAGTTGCTAAACTTGTGCAATGGAGTCTGTTTGTTCACGGGCTTTTTTAGTGGGGAGGGAGAGGGGATAGAGGTGGTTATTTTAAATTAGTACTTGAAAGTCTGCCCAATCCAAGAGTGTTACCTGGCCATCAGTAATGCAATTCAGTTATTAGTTTAAGTGACAATGAAATACCTCAAAAGACATAAGTAGTCACATTACCATTAGTAATACATCTTCTATATTTTTATATAGGACTATCTTTCCATCCATAAATCTTACATATACTTAAACAGAAGCTCCTACATTTGTTATCTGGAAACACTACAGTTAAAAGGTAGCATGAAAGATTTAAAGGAACTGTGACAAAACAGAAGACTTCAAAACTAAAACAAACAGATGCCTTTAGCTTTCATGTGCTACTGGTATATTTCAATGACCTACCACATCTTTGGCATTAACTATACTGAAGAGCAATTACATCTGAGATATATATATAATTTACATATACTTAATTTTTTTCATTTTTTTTCCATGAAAACTTAGAAAGCTCAGCTTTTCTTCTAGCATGTGGAGAAAAGAGACACTTCCTTTGATGAATTGTTCAGGAGCACACTTCAACAAACCATGAGATACGTCTTTTAGGGGAGGTCTTGGATTTGTTGGGGGAGTTAAGGAAACACAAGAAAATTAGCCAACATTAAAGCAGAATAAAATGTTGTGTTTATAATGCTTATTATCACTTTAGATGAGGGGAATTATACTGCTCATTCACTGTGCAAACAAGAAAGCAGCAAATTAAAAATTGCCCAAATCTGTCAGAGCAAATAAATACAGAATCTGAGCTGTCAGAACAATTATAATATGCATACAAAGATGAAAGCCAATAAAAATAAAAATCAAATCATCTTCTGTATCAAGTTGCCCAAAAAGCCAGAATCAGCAGGGTCAGGAATATAAAACAGGAAACAAAATACATAACATACAAGATAATTTAAAATTCTACAAGCTTAACTTTCACAAGCAGAAAGTGCATTGTCTCCCATTAAATCAGTTAACAAATGGTAGCCAAGATTTAACAAGTAAATAAACAGGCTTTCAAGTTAATTCCTGTTACACGGCTGTGTTCTAAATGTGATTATAGTTCATTTGACAAAATAATTAATTGCAGCAAATATCTGATTGCAAACAAAGGATTTGAAAGGGAGTGCCAGTTTCCCCCAATAGAACTGTGGGAATGTGCCCTTCTGCCATGGCTCTGTTTTTTACAGCTATGTAGCCCCAGCAGCACCCCGTACCTTGCTGAGAATGTAGATAACATCACCACGTTGAAATGTCAACTCATCAGGGAAATCTCCTCTGCAGTCCCACAAACCTTGATAGAAATTGGCATAATCGGTATTTTTGTTATCTGCAATGAAAACAGCATCTCATTACAAAAGGATGAAGACTGAGGGACTAAAGTTATTAACTCTCCAGATGGTACAAAGGCGATTTATTAGCACACATTTCTTACTCCCCTTCTTTTTAGAAGCTGCTCCTCCAGACCGCAAAAGCAAGTGGAAAACAAGTTTAATGTGCAAGCCCCTCACTGGCAAGCCATATCACTTAAAGACATGTAGCTACAGGTTTTCAAAGCATTTTTCCAGCTGCAGCTTAAAGCAGCTATTTTTCCTCTACTAATATATTTCCAGCAAGTCATATATTGTATCTCAACTTGAAACTGAAAAAATTCCTAGAATATGATTAATAATAATTCTGTGAGAGTATTTTGTGATACATCTCCCCTCTCTCTCCCATTACAACAAAACAAAGTAACTTCTCTGAGAACATTTGAGATAATCCTTGATTGTTCCTTCTGAAATACTGGAGAACTTCTACACTGTTGCTGAAGCTGCGTTTTAAAAATATTTGTGTCAGCTCCAGTTTAGGACATTAAGCGCTGGCTAAACACGCAACTACACCACCGTCACAAACTCATCCTTCTAACAGCATAAGCACAATGGATGTGCTGTGTTCAAGCTGCCATACAGACCATTAACTGATTGATTATTTAGCACTCTTTGCTCTGTAATACGGCAATAACACAGTAATAAATGCTTTGTCATGCACTTACAAAACAGAGTACATCTATTGAAACCCAGCGCTTACACACGGTTAAATACACTGGGTGCTTCTGTTACGCTGCAAACTGTTTCCTGTTTTTAATTCCCTGAGAATGGAGCGTGATGAGTTAATGCGAAAAGAATGTAAGCAATACCACTGAGATGACCAGTTACATTATGTATACACTAACCAGACAGAATGTATATGGACTAATAATTTACATCACTGGAAAGCTATCTCCTAATTCTGATAACATAAATATCACTGAACTGGCTGGATCAAGGCTGTCATCTTAGTTTTGTTATATGATCCTCGAACAGCAGGCTTGCTGGTTATTCCAACATACCCCAGTTACATTTGCATGTCGTTAGCACTCTGCACCATTATTTATAGTTTACAATTTAATCGTGATTGGTTCACTTTATTACTGAAAAAATTCCTGCTAAAATATCAAGTACCAAGAGACAGAAAGTGTAATGCTACAGAAAACATAGCGCTATTCAATTTGGTTGTCCCCATCTTGACAAATACCGATTTAAATGTTAATACCTCTTTGTATGAGCAAGAAGAGCTTCTTTTCTAGTCATCCATTTTAATCTGTGCTCTGTGCTATCTTCTTTCGATGGTAACACTGACACGAGACTAAATATTCACAACCGTTAATTTAAAGCTGCTATACAAGTTAGCCACCATTTAATTTTCCATGAGCTGGTGATTAGTAGCTACCACTGGCTGTAGAGCACCAGGGGGCGTTCTGACTGCCAGTGCACGAATTCCTTCTGTCCTCACACCAAAAAGCAGTATGAAGTTTAATAGAAGAACTCCCAACCACTCAGAAATAAGAGATTTCATTACTGCATGTGCACAGACAGAATAATTTCAAGAGGCAGACAGAACATGTTTCAAATGATGCACCTCCAAATTTTGGCCCTTCCCATTACTCAGCTCATTATCCACCAAGTTAGCATTAGACAATTATAAACAGTAACAGAGATTAGCGCCAAATTAATCTGTGATAAAAACTAAATCTGAATCTCCCCTCCACTGACCACAGCTCCCAGCTCTGTCTCATAACAGATAATGTAAGCCCATGTGAGGGAAAAAAAAGCTAAAAGAGCTATTTCTGTCTATCCCACCTCTCAAATCATTCAGCAGCTGTCAATTTGATTTGGTTTAAATTACATCAGTCAGGATTTTTACTTCTTCAGAACCGCACTGAAATGAATCATGACTTTTCATGCTGAAGGTCTGTGCTTACCTTTATGTTCCTGAAGTAACTCGTGTTAATACTAACGGGTGTTCCATGGGGAACATCAGCGAGAGATCCCACAGCAGGTAATAAAAATTTCTCCTGAGATATTCATCACAAGCATTTAGTTAAGCCTTAGAGTGGGAAAGTAACCCAACTAAAGTGGGAAAGGAACCCAACACTAGAAAATACGCATTTGGAAATAAACCTATTCCTACAGTGAAGATGTTGCCCTAATACTAGACATGGCTATGTGCCCTCATGTGAATTCAACACAAGACTGAATTATTTACAGCAGAATGCCACTTTTCTTGGAAAACCATGTACCAGAATACTGGGAGCAGAGAAATGGGAAAAGGGGAAAGTTCTAGAGTAAGTTTGTGAGCAATCATGCTGGTCTTCCAAGAAGTGTTCATATCAAATTTAGAAATCCCCTCTCATACTCACTGGTACAAGTTTCTCTAGATTCTGTAGGTGCAACTGCACACACATAAAAACCAACTGTAAGTTTAACTTCAGAATCTAACATCTAAAACACGGTGCTTCATGAACATAGAGGTAGAACACACAAAAAGAGCTGCAAAAGCCTCTGTAAAACACAAGCCCATACTTTCCTACTTCAGCTCCTCTTTCAGTTAGAGAAACCCCTACCAAGTCTCATTTCATTGCCTCTGAAGAACTGAATAAAACAAACCCAGGAGACCTGGGCAAATGAATTTAGTACTTATTCGGTGGTGAAATCATATAGAGCTTCTTAAACACACGTAGTACCTGAAAACAGCTGGTGGATTTAGCATCAAGAACTTATGTGCCCATTAGAGTTCAAATTCAAAAGGCACCGATTTGCTAAGGATCACTCGGACACAGTTCCACTCCAATCTTACACACTGCGAAATGGTTTGTGCCTCAAAAGTACTGTGATTACAGAACTGCTAAGCTGAAGTCTGCCACATTTCAAAGGGATGGTCACTTAGGCCACAAATAGGAATAAGAAATTATTTTTTAAATAATTAAAATGCACAGCAGAAGGCGGAAAGCAGTTTGGTTTGACACACCCATGGCTTTAAGATTACCAGTCACTAGAAATGGCTGAGGAGGATTTTGGATAGGTTATTTCTCCAGGAAATATTTCTTTCATTCCAGGACAGCTATGTGGATGAACAACTATCCAGCAGTGTCCAAAACTCTTCCACAAAGAATTCCTTATGGTTTTATTCTGCCATCTCTGTTTTTTTCAGTAACAGGAATAGGGAGAACAGATTTTTTGTCCACTATACTGATGAAAGCACTTCAGAATTTATTTGAGAGATCAAGCAGCACCAGCTGCTGGTCTTCCTGGTGGTAGCCTCAGACTGCTCAGTTCACTGAAAAATACTGGCACCTCACAATATATGCTTGAAGAAAGAAAGGTGAACAATTCTGGATTAAAAATAAAACAAAATAAAATAACATATAAAATAAAATCCTGACAAGTATGTTACTCAAGCATGCACTTCAAATATTGTAGACACTGTAAAACTTAAAGAAAGCCTATGGGTTACTCAGGGAGGAGGGAAATTTTAATAGTATTCTACTAGCCTCAACAGACCGAAGAAGCAAACCTTGAAGAAGAGATAAAGAGTACATATTGCAGAGAGAGTGTGCTGTCCCATTGCAGTCTAAGTCAGTCAATCTAATTGCAGGCTGTTCCATTCCTGCCCCCTCTTTTGCACCAATTGCCGCTTAGCACTTCTGAGCACAAACCTGGCAGAAAACAAAACTAACCAAAACAAAATTGACCAAAACAAACCCAGGAATTGCAGCCCAAATATGGAATTGCACTATTTAAAACATTGGAATAAATGTTAAACGTGCCTGATTTCCACCAATCTTCCATTTCAACACTGACAGCAACTAAACAAGACCTAGTATGGTAGTGAGTGAGAGATGGTAGTTAAATGCTTATGCATTGCCTGTGGAATGAAGGAACAAGTGTGTGTTTTCCTTTCACCACTGTGGTCCACTGCCCAGCAGGCTAAACAGCTTGCCATTCTGATTCATATGCCATGACTTCTGGTCAGATTCTTCAGATGTTTATAAGATTAGATTCGGAGATCACTGGGCTACTTAATAGTTGAAAGACATGAACTTCTGGGAAATTGCTGTATCACCTTTTGGTGATGATGTATTCACTATTTACCCTACTGAGGCTTAAAAGTGGAGAGAGAGGTGAAGTTTAAAATTAACACTAGCTGAATTAGTAGTCTTACAGAAGTGATTTAGATTCTCAGTGTGGAGTCTCAATGCCCAGATGAGACATACTGCGTTAAAGAAAACAGTTATTGGTTTGTTCTGATGATATCCTAAACTGCAAAGAATGCCTGTTGCTTACTTGCCCTTTTTCTCCACATGCCAGGAAATTTGTGAAATAAGGGCAAAATATCTGCAGTCTATTTATTTGGACTCGGCCACTAATCTAGCTGAATCTGTTCAGTATCATCTTTCTCTTCTTCCCTTTTCCTACTGTTCATTACTTATCTTAAAATCAAGATATTTACACTGAGACAGCACAGAACATGACATTTACTGCAACACTGATTGTGGAATGCATAATGATACCACCATTAGCGGCAGCAAAAAAAGACCCAGCACATCATATCATATAACTGCAGCTCTTCAATGCTTTGGTATTTTTAAATAATTAGGTCACTAGCAATTAATGTAAAGCTATCCAGCAGCAAGTCAGCAGCAAGACTGAAGGCATATAAAGAAGTCAAGTCTGCAAATTAATTGAAGTAGAGATAAGTTAGGGCAAGAAGAGAGTAGGGGAAAAAAAGAAAGGTACTTATCAGCCTGAACTCACAGACAATTTGCAGAGTATTTTTCTGTGAAATTCAGGTTCAGCAAAGCTAGGCAATAAATTAATTTTAAGAATGTATGTGCTGTTTGTGTGGAAAATCGTGAAATATTAATGAGCCCACTTAGATATTTATGATGTGATGCCTATCAGAAATATTTGTGTCAACTCAGTCCTGAAAGGCAAACAAATTTTCAGTGTTAAATAGCTAATTAAGTAAGATCAGATCAGAAAATTGCTGCCTGAAATGAACATGACATCTGGGGATAACTGCTATGGTATTTTCAAGGTCACCACGCAAAGACCAGTGAAACTGATATGGCTGTTCTCATAGCAGTTGCAACTTTTCAGAAATGGAGGTGCTAAGGTTTTGATTTCTTAAGTGTTGCAACAATTAGAACTCTAAGAAGATATATTAGAAAGAAGGGGGGAAAAAACCGCTGTTGGCAACTTTATAATTGGATTGACCTCACGCTCCGTTATGACAACACGCTCTTATAATTATGGTAATGTCTAAATGGATACGAAATATTAAGAATGAGACTGCAATGAGTCATGTTGTTTTACACATGTTTTTAGCAGAGCACAATGCTAACAGCATCTGATGACTTGGCTCTTGTTTCCTTTCCAAGAAAAGCAACCTAAAACTCCTCACAGCAACCTGTTCCTGCTTTCCTGTATGGGTCAGGAAATCAGACCTCTGTTTCCTCTCCACATGTTGCAACAGGAAGAGCGCTGCAGAGCTACTTCCTAAAGGAACTCTTCTTGCCCACCCTTTCCTTGACAGCCCTGAAAGAATTATGTGCACTGTGTACGATGGGGGAAGGAGAGCCAGATTGCATGTCAATGCAGGTCACAGTTACAATGCAGCAGAACTCAAAAAGGTGTAGGGTCTGATAAGAGCAAGTCTTCTCAACTTGCTGTGTCAAATAACTAATAGTTTATCTAAAGGTCTGTGCCCTTGAAGCACATATATATCTTGTTTTTATGCATAGCTGGAAATACCTTCACGTCAAGAAAAGTTGCCCAGCCATGTGACTTTGCATGGTGTTTGCAGTTATTTTTTCAGTCCCGGAGATAATTAGCACAAAGGCAGTTTGCCAAGCTAAAGCCGAGAGAATATCCTTCATAGCCTTTCTGGGCATTTGTGTCCTTTTCCAATTTTTATGCTGCTGTCACCGGACTCTGGCATTTCTTACCCAATTCATTTGCTTTCTGTGGTAATCATATGCAATGAAGATATGCATGGCCAACATTTAAACAGGCTGCAGATCAATTAGTGGTCTTAAGTTTATCTGATTTTTATCAAAGAAGACAGAGCTTTGGGTCGATTGTCAGAGCCTGTGTCAAGTTGACCTTTTCAGAGACGTCTACATTGCCAGTCCCTTGGGCAACTTGTTGTCCCCTGTTAGTCTCTGAATGGCAGAAGTCTGTTCTGCTCAAGCACAAAGTATACACAGATGTCTATATTACATTCTTATAGGTTTGACAGCAACTGCATGTTGTATCTATAAACTGTCCTTTAGCAGTGACACTTCCTCAATGATGATAAGCTAATTTATGCAACTAAATCTCCTTTGTGCAGAAATGAAAGCTAATTGAGTCATTACAAAGTAATTCAGGAAGGAATACCTTGTATAAATTGGCTTACTTTATAAATCCTTCTCAAGTGGTTTTCATGCATCCTAAGTGGTGCTAAGCAGTTCTGCTGCCATCAAATACCCAGGTGAAAGACACAGCTTTACAGAGCTATAAAAACATTATTTTAAACAAGCAAAGGGAAGAGACATGAAAATAAAGGTAAAAAAAAAAAAAAAAATAAAGGGCATACAAAAAAAAAAAAAAAAGGAAAATACTTTAATTACCTGAAACACTGCAACTTTTCTCCTGGCTCAGTTTGCTTGGCACTTCAGCCTTTGATGGAACACATTCATTTTGCAAAACATTTAACTGCAAATGAAACTCTGAAGGGACACCTCAGCTGATAGGAATTACAGCCCACACCAGTCTGAAAGCCACACTCTAAATTTCCAAATCCTAAGTCCTGTTTACTATTTTGCATTTGTACAGAAGTTGGAATGTTGTTGTTTCTGTGGTTTCCCCCACTCATCCAAACACTCCAAGGGCGTTCTTTCAAAATCTCAGTTGTGAACATCTGTTTCCCTTTTCACTCTGCTCTGAATGTGATAATATAGAGCTGCAGTTCAGCTGTTTTTCAGTCGTTCTGAGACAATTAGAATGAGGGTCCTGGTCCGTCTTATTCTGCTATGTACATTTCTTGCCAGGATAAAGAAAGGAAAACAAGGATTGCAAAAGTATCCCAGACCCATTCAAGAACTCAGAAGTCCTTAAGAAAAGTATGCAAAGAAGGCAGAGGACATCTGACCTTCAACACTGTCATACAGACACACTAGCTAGACATCTGCACGATAGGGAACCAGCCACTACAGATGCTGTGGTTTCAGTGCTCCTGTCTAATGATCCTGACCATGGTTTTAAGCAAGCCAGACTGTATCAAATAACTTAGTGTGAGTTTAGGAGACAAGAAAAGAGAAACTCTGGCAGCAATCAGCTCTAAAGCACGTTTTCTGGCTAGCAGACTTCGAACACTCTGAAATCCCCACAGGCAATTTTGAAAGATGTGCTCGATGCTCCTTGTCTGGCAGAAAAACGACTCTCTCATGCCCACACTCTCACTTAAGTAAACCCACAGTCCAATCAGTACAGAGACATAAGATCTGGCTCCTGACATTTCACAGTCAACAATTCTGTTGATGAGGCAAAAAAAGGGAACAAACCATCAGGATTTTTAGCTGTATTCTTTCTTTAGGTTCTTAAGGAAGTAGAAAGATATTTATCTTGGCCTTTACAGTATATCAAAACTGACAAAGCCTCTGTACAGAATGAGGAAATAGAATATTCTCAGTTCTCAAACAAGAATTGGACTTCTAATACTTGTAAGCTATTTGGCTTTGCTACTCATCACATATTACACAGATATTCACACCACTTCTTAAGCAACACATTTCAGCAAGTAATTTTGATATTTTACTATTGACAGGCAACAGATAAGAATGCAGAGCTCTTAAAATGTTCCTTATTGTGCAGCTTTTATGTAATTGCCTACCTACTTTGACAAAGAGTGAATTCTGCATCAACAGTTTAAAGGATTTTTAGCCTCATAAAAATGTAATCTATCCACAAGACTGTTCCTGCAAACATTAAAGCAGATGTTTAAAGCACAAGAGTAGACCTGTTGAAATGAGTATGCGTAATTGCTGCTAACCTATATACACAGCCCTACACATATTACAATTACATCATGAGAGTCACTCTACAAACAGCTTTGAAATACTAAGCCAGCATGAGTTTTTGCTCTCTAACTCTTGACTAGCTAAAAATCTGATTGAGATGAATATAAACTGTTATTAAAGCCAAGAAAAGAAAACAGACAAACAATAGAATGAGGAAAATCTGAAGCTGCGGTACAACACAAAACACTCTGAACTATTTCCTGCATTCAAATGTATTGCCCCACTTGGCATAACACTTGTTGCATGTTTCCAAGTACACTCGTTTGTTTATTTTAAGAACTCCCAATTGGAGCATAAAATGGCAAAAACACATTCTTGTGTGCTGCCTGCAGCACTAGGAGGCACTATTATTCTGTGACTTGCCTACTACCACTATTGCATTGCTCGCAGGTAGCATCCCATTAGCACTCACAGTTTCTAGGAATGCTCCCTTTTCCCCAGAACAACCCAGCTTCATCCAACACAAGAGTATTATATATTGATTAAATAAATGTTCATAGTACATGTTACTGGATGCTTGGACTTACATCAATTGATGTATTGAATGTAGGGTGGGTTTTAACTCTTATCACTGTCATGGTCATAAGACTAGCATAAACTGAGGACTGCCTTTAGTACAGGTTGCTCCAACTGAAGTAAAACAGCAGAGTAGGTTTGAAGAGATATTTTTTTTATAAGGTACAGCTGAATACATGTAGACTGCATTGTGGTTTCAAGAGAAAATTTAAAACATATGCATTCCCCTCCCGGAAAATTTTATTTCCTAGAAAGAAGACATCACCAGATGCCTATGTGAAGATGAGGAAATGTCTTTGAATACTGAAAATGTCCCAAATTCAAACAAAATCCTTATTAGCATACTAGTTTGAATCTCAACCATCCCCTCTTACCCATTTTGCTTTACACTACAGAATTGTCACAGAGAGGACAAACTTCCAGGTGAAGTTGGACTGGAAGAGGCACTCCAGAAGCACATTGAACATGGTTCAGCTGTTAATGGGCATTCAGTTCATGGAACCAGACTAAAGTGATTCCATAGGAAACCTCTTCTGAGATATGCACAGCATGATCCTCAGCATGAAGAAATCTGCACAATGAATCTGTTGCAAATGGTACACACTACTTCCTAATGCAGTCGTGCTCACAGTGGAGCAAGATTTAACAAGTGTGGTGGTGAAAAAGAACCTATGGTTCTTACTAGTGTTTCCTGCTATTTTCCTGAAGCATTAACTATGTGTAGGAGATGTTCTTTAAACACAGCAACATCAATTACCCCAGGAATTAGAGCTGTAGTCAGATGCAACATACTCAAGTTTGCATTGCAACATGAAATGAAGTCAAAAGATGACCAATTATCATTTAAAAAACACAGTAGAAGTCCTTCTGTGTTAAGATACTGGGTAAGAGGAGTCATGCAGACATTTAAAATAATACAGTACAATGTTTCCTCTGTATCTCTTCTTCACACCTTCACTACCACTGCAGTGAGAAAGTATTCCCCACCTTCTCACTCTGTTAAAATGAGATTAATCAAACCAGTGAACTCTTCCAGAGCTCTAGATCCAGAGAACCCTTGAGATACAGGTTATATCCCATATTCTTTTCTGGTACTCAGAGACTCTGATGGCAAACTTACACTATCTGGTAATTACATGAATCCATTCTGTTTTTTTCTGACAATCTCTTTTTCTTAAAGGGAAAGGGGGTGGTGAGGGAGGGGATAAATTGGACTACGTGAGTATACAACGTATAAGAGCTTGGCTTCAACAGTGCATTCTTTCAATGGAATGTGGCATCTCCATGATAAATATGTCTAAACTTTGCAGTTTCCTCTACTAATACATTACTTGACCATCATTGTACATTAGACTAATTTAATGCCATTATGAATGAGCATTTTACTGTCTTCTAGTCTCTGACGCACTGTCATTGCACAATACTAGTTCATACCTTGGATAATCTCAGTTTGTGGATTAACATAATCTATTCAACACTTTCATAACAGTAAGCAAAACCAGCTCAGGTACACAGCGGAAACTACCGAACCACACAGATGGTTATAAGGTTTTCTTTGTGCGGTTTCCATAGTGATCATATTGCAAATCTGGAAGCTTCTTGCAAATAAGCAGCTCATATTTGCATGCCTCTCAACTGCAGCATGGAACTCTACAACATGTGAAGTTGTTATTCCAATCACACATTGTTTTAATAAAAAAAAAAATCTTTGGAAGATGTTTGGATCAGTTCAGATAAAGACTACTGCAATGAACTTCTTCTTCACCTATTTCATAATGATACTAGCAATCACACACTTGTAAGGCACAGCAGAATCATAGAATCATAGAATTGTTAGGGTTGGAAGGGACCTCAAGGATCATCTAGTTCCAACCCCTACCATGGGAAGGGACATCTCACACTAGATCAGATTGCTCAGAGCCACATCCAGCCTGGTCTTGAAAACCTCCAGGGGTGGAGCTTCCACCACTTCCCTGGGCAGTATACATTATCTAATATACATCTGAAATGGTGGCGTCAATTTACAAACAGGTCTTTTAAGACAGGCATGCCTGCCTTCCCCCACTTCCCCCCAACCCCCTGCCCTCCCCCACCCCCAAAAAAAGAAGCATTAGTAATGAATCATTAAAACCAAAAAAATTCACAGTGTCTTTATTATTTTACTCATCAGGGATGACCGATGCACGAAATCAAGAAGGTGTGTACAGGAAGAACTCTGTTGAAACCGAACGCTGTGGGTCTATACTGCTTTTCACAAGATAACACTGGCATGGTAACAACAAGAGTATTACTCCTCCACATTGTTGCTGGTTTTTTTTTCTTTCTATGAAATAATGACTGCACAAAAGTAAACATCAACTTACAAACATGAATAAATGCTTACTGTGGGAAAGAGTCAAAACCTCTTTCTCCCAGATCTGTAATTTTATGAGTTGACCTAACCCCATAAAAGATGGGGTTATTACTCTAATAAGGAAAATAAATCAATCCAGTTACATAATTTTAAATATATACATTTATTTATTTATTTATAGGGACAACTGGCTTTTCTACAAACAAGATCATTTGTGTAGAGCAACATTTAAGAATTCCACAGAAGGAACAAGAAATATACACAATTAAAGAACAAAATCATTTTTATAATTGGGCCAAAGTGACAACTTCTGCCAGTGAGGGTTGCAGACCAACTAAAATCAAAGGAATAAGAATGAACAACCTGGTTTATGCACAGCCAGCAAGCTGCTTTACACAAGGACAGTGCTCCACAGCTTGGTGGAGGGGGCTCTCTGCAATATTCTCACTACATACACACCTGTACGTGCCTGTGCACTTCACCCAAACTCTTATGGGGTTTTAGCCTAAGCACCCTGAAATCCCAGAAATCCTCCATGTGTTCCTTGATCCAAGGCTTATTTGCCCTGGTGTACTTATAATGGCAGGGATTTTCCTTTCTGCTGTCTTCTTTTAGACTCTACATCCATCCATTCTGTGGGAAGAGATCTTCAAATCCAAGTAGCAAAACTCTAGCTTCGATAATCCTCCAGTAATTCCCACAGATTTGTCCCTTTCCCCCAGTTCCTGCTGGAAATGACAGATTGCTGGAACATTTACACACAACTGCTTGAAATTTCACCCTGTATTCCCAGCAGCACTCTGTAAACAAATGAAAACAGTTTGGAAATGCTGCTGAATGTTCTAGTCTCTAGCAGGGGGTGGGGGAGGAGGTATGCAGAGAAACAGGCTATCAATTTATTAAAGCTCCATCTGACTATACTGGGGTGCATGGTTTGGGGGTGAAAACGCTTCCAGAACAGTGACAGGAATGGGAAACAAGCTGGTTGCCATTTAGGAAAGAGAATATAAATGGAAGTATTTCTTACCGTGACAGAGGGAGGGGACAATTCTCGGCTTATTCCTGCTTCTATGGCTCAACTAATCAACCACCCAACAGCTTGAACAGAGAAGTTATATTCCTACATGACAATCTTGAATTTAAACAAAATAAAATAAAAATCTACAACTCAACCAGAGGAGACAGAGAGAGAGGAAGAAACTAGTCACCAAAATGCAAGCTTACAATACAATACAATACAATACACCAGGTTGAAAGAGACCTTCAGGATCATCGCGTCCAACCCATCAACCAATCCAACCCACCTAAACAACTAAACCATGGCACCAAGCAGCCCAGCAAGTCTCCTCCTCAACACCTCCAATGAAGGTGACTCCACCACCTCCATGGGTAGCCAATTCCAATGGGCAACCACTCTCTCTATATAGAACTTCTCCCTAACATCCAGCCTAAACCTGCCCTGGTGCAGCCTGAGACTGTGTCCTCTTGTTCTCATACTGGCTGCCTGGGAGAAGAGACCAACCTCTGCCTGTCTACAGCCTCCCTTCAGGTAGTTGTAGAGAGCAATAAGGTCACCCCTGAGCCTCCTCTTCTCCAGGCTAAGCAACCCCAGCTCCCTCAGCCTTTCCTCACAGGGCTTGTCCTCCAAACCCCTCACCAACTTCGTTGCCCTTCTCTGGACACGGTCCAGCAACTCAACATCCTTCCTAAACTGAGGGGCCCAGAACTGGACACAGGACTCAAGGTGCGGCCTAACCAGTGCAGTGTACAGGGGCAGAATGACCTCCCTGCTCCTGCTGGCCACACTGTTCCTGATGCAGGCCAGGATGCCATTGGCCTTCTTGGCTGCCTGGGCACACTGCAGGCTCATGTTCAGCCTACAATCAACCAGTACCCCCAGGTCCCTCTCTGCCTGGCCACTCTCCAGCCACTCTGACCCCAGCCTGTAGCACTGCCTGGGGTTGTTGTGGCCAATGTGCAGAACCCGGCACTTGGATGTGTTAAATCTCATGCCGTTGGATTCTGGGATTGCAGATGGGGTGCCACCAAAATATACAGAAGCAGAAGTCACATCTGAACAAATTTTAATGAAAAATACTATGCACACTGAGATGTTTTAGTTAGGGACAACTCATGCCAGTTCCTATCCCCTAATTCCTTCCAATACGCGTGATCCAAGTCTGACTGCAAGACAGAGGCAAAAAGGTTTCGTTCCAAAAATACCACCAGCTAAACTGGATGGGACCTCCAACTATCACTTTTTGTGTAAGTTTCAATCAGCTCTTTGAAATCAACCATTATTTAAATTCTCAAGTGAGGAATTTGAGTTTAAACACCATTCTGACCAACCAGCAGAAAGTAACAGAAGTCTGCTATTACTATTGACAATGTACTGACCTCCCAATGGCCTCAAATAACTAGCATTGGCTGTACAAAGTGAAAAAGCTAGAATCAATAAATACTTTGAGATAGAAGGGGCCAGTGGAAATTGCTTAGTCTAACACCCTGCTCTAACTCTGGAAGTTAGATCAAGTTTCTAGGAAACAGCATTTGGCTTCTTTTGGTACTGAATTTTAATAGGTCACATATGAGACAGCTGAAGCTAATGACTTTATAGAACAGGATTAGCTCAAATGATTCAGTTTTGTTCAGATCTTGCCAAGTCTCCAGATGTGAGGTTTCCTGAATACTTTGAGAACTCCTGAACTTTTTTTTTCCCCCCTCAGTTGTCCTCCTTGTATCTTGGAAAGGTGGTACTGTGCACCACCAATATTCCCAACTGGGTGAGCAGTCTGAATAAGCTAAAAGTGAAGCACTGCCTCTTATTGAGAAGACCTTGGAGAAGCTACCTCATCACCCTCACAGAACAGAGTAGCAGATTTTGTTATAAATTAACTCAGGATCATTAATGAGGGAATAGGAGGTGAGAAATAGAAGTGATATTGGAGTCCTGGCAGGTCACTTAGCCATTTTCTGGTATAAATGGAAAAGAAAAGATAAAAAAAAGCCCCTCTCAAAACAACCTTCCTGTGACACCACTCAGAGATTCTAAGCATATGTTATGGTTTGGCTTAATCAAAACCACAAAGTAGATATAACATTCTCTTACTAAAACAAGCATTTTGGAGTTACAGCATTTGCTAAATTAAAGAGTGAAGTAAACAAAAACAAAACAAAAAATCCTGCAGTCCCACTAGGGCGAAGCACAAAACACACATTAAGGCTGCAATTCTCTAGTCCTGTGAAGAAGAAATGTTGTTCAGATCACATAACTGTGGCTATGAAAAGACGTAAGAGTGAAGCAGTAGAGAGAAATGTGCCTATCTGGAGAAGTATTTGGTTAGAAAATCTCCTCCTAAATACATCTGTGGAAAAATCCACTGTATTTCTCCTATATTATCACACACATACCTGTCCAAATGAACAATACTAGGGCAATGGATTAAAAAACCCATGTTTTTAAAAGCAGGAAGATACTATTGGCCTTCTCACTACTTTACTAGGGGGGCAGGAGGGGGAATGAAAAAAAAAAAAAAAAAAACAAGCAATGAAATATTTTTCTAGCAGAAAATACTTTTTGCAATGATTTAGGGCAGAAAGTATGAAGACTAAATGTTCAAAGAATACATGTCTGTCCTTGGAGGAAAAAGCTACTCTCATACAAGACAGAAGATTTAGCATTGTTGGCAAGGCTGTCCACAGCTCTTGCAAAGTGGATCTTCACTCTACCATCCATAATTTTACCAACTTCTCAGGAAATGCAGGAGCTTGCCTTGTTTTACTTACCTTCCCTACTTTTTGAGACCTGAATATATATATATATATATATATATATATGTTAGCATCTCTACTCTTTCTTTTTCTTCCCTTTCCCCATTACCTTGCTCCTTTCTGTAATCACAGCCAATTCATATAAAGACTATGTCCTCTTCACACCCCACAAAGTTTGTTCATTTACCAAACACAGAAGTTAGTATCAAAGATACTTGTTCCACACCCTTCGAACTTTAAGAACAAAAGGATCACAGTGCAAAAAAAAAACCAAACTCAGTCACTTGAATGACACCTGAACAATACACAGAGGTACAAGCAATAGTTAGGAATATATTTAGATTTCATTAGCTCAGCTTCCTGCTTGGAGTGCCTGCTTGGAGCTCTCCATGCAAATAAGCAATCTTCAGTCATGTTTTCAGTGAGGGCTGAATTAACTGTATTGTGCAGCTCCCAGTGCTAGCCTTCCAATCACTGAATAATTTGTAATCTTTAAAAAAACCCAAACAATACAATACAATACAATACACCAGGCTGAAAGAGACCTTCAAGATCATCACGTCCAACCCATCAACCAATCCAACCCACCTAAACAACTAAACCATGGCACCAAGCACCCCAGCAAGTCTCCTCCTCAACACCTCCAATGAAGGTGACTCCACCACCTCCATGGGTAGCCAATTCCAATGGGCAACCACTCTCTCTATATATAACTGGCATGAGTTGTCCCTAACTAAAACATCTCAGTGTGCATAGTATTTTTCATTAAAATTTGTTCAGATGTGACTTCTGCTTCTGTATATTTTGATGGCACCCCATCTGCAATCCCAGAATCCAACGGCATGAGATTTAACACATCCAAGTGCCGGGTTCTGCACATTGGCCACAACAACCCCAGGCAGTGCTACAGGCTGGGGTCAGAGTGGCTGGAGAGTGGCCAGGCAGAGAGGGACCTGGGGGTACTGGTTGATTGTAGGCTGAACATGAGCCTGCAGTGTGCCCAGGCAGCCAAGAAGGCCAATGGCATCCTGGCCTGCATCAGGAACAGTGTGGCCAGCAGGAGCAGGGAGGTCATTCTGCCCCTGTACACTGCACTGGTTAGGCTGCACCTTGAGTCCTGTGTCCAGTTCTGGGCCCCTCAGTTTAGGAAGGATGTTGACTTGCTGGACTGTGTCCAGAGAAGGGCAACGAAGTTGGTGAGGGGTTTGGAGGACAAGCCCTGTGAGGAAAGGCTGAGGGAGCTGGGGTTGCTTAGCCTGGAGAAGAGGAGGCTCAGGGGTGACCTTATTGCTCTCTACAACTACCTGAAGGGAGGCTGTAGACAGGCAGAGGTTGGTCTCTTCTCCCAGGCAGCCAGTACGAGAACAGTGTGCCTGGGCACACTGCAGGCTCATGTTCAGCCTACAATCAACCAGTACCCCCAGGTCCCTCTCTGCCTGGCCACTCCAGCCACTCT